>ML975323.1:0-131585 GCA_010015605.1 Decorospora gaudefroyi
AATTTAAGGTTAGTAACTAAGTTATAGTAGACTTTCGCAATCTTCGTACTATAAGACTAAATTAGTCTCTTAATTATAAGAACTATAGCCTCTACCTAATTATATAGGTTATTAATAATATAGCATATAAAGTAGCACTCTCTTCTAATATGCGTGTATACAACGTGTTCTACCTATAGCTTCTTTACTAGGTAAACAAATACCTACTTCTAGAATAACTATAGAATAAGAAAGAAAATGTAGAGCTTGCTAATCTAGATATTAACAATAATACTAACTACTCTATTAAAGCAATTCTAAATAGCTATATTAACAAATACCTAAAGAACTCTAACACTAGTAAAAGAGGTCTTTTACAATATAAGGTGCGTTAGGCTAATTATTCTAATAGACCTAACAACTCTTTATAGAAGCTATACATAAACCTAGTAGAATTAGCTAATCTAGCTAATAAATTCTACTAGGCTTAATCTACTAAACTAGAACCTTACGTAAAATTCTACACGCTAGCTAGCTAATAGAACCTTATAATAATAACTACTCTTTATAAGTAGAAGTCTACTAGCCTTATTAAAGAAGTTAAGTAGAATAACGCTATTTGCGATTAGAGTAAAAAGTATTTTCCTATTTAGGCAATAGAACCTACTCTTAAAAAGGAGGGGGGTAGTATTATAGATTAAACTCACGACCTCTACGCAATCACGTGTAACGCTAGCTAAGCAAGATAGGCTATGCAAGAAACTTTAAAGTTTCTACCTACGCGCTCTTACCTTTGTTTAATAACGTAGTATCTTATAAGTAATACAATCTTTACTCCTCCTATTATATATAAGCTAGCTAATATTATAATCTTAATAATAACTAGAGAAAGAAAAATAGAACGCTAAATATTAGGTTCTACTAAGTTACGTAACTAGTATTCTACTAAGTAATAAGAGTTCTAGATACTAGCTAAAGTTTAAGACCTCTTATAAGATTATAGTTACTAGAGAGTTCTAAGAATATATAATATCTCTAGATATAAGAGAAGCTTTAGACACACTCTTACTATATAGTTTTAGGTAATAGACTTCTAAAGTTTATTATATTTAACTTTATATAGTTAGTATCTTAATACTACTCTTTAATTCTTACTACTACTATTATAGCTCTTAACTATAATAGTATTAATACTTATTTCTAAGAGAAAAGCTAGCTTAGCTGTACAACAGGTGGAGCACAACCTTAAGGAGGATAAGTACGAGGCCTGGAAACGGCAGCCTACGCTCCCGGAGGACCATTAGATCGCAATAGATCCCATCCGCTACTAGTAGTTGCAGGCATCGCAATATCCACAACTCTCTAAGCTTGCTATTGACGTTATAACGATCCTAGCCGCTGCAGCAGACTGTAAGCGTACTTTTAGCGAGCTTAGTGACCTGTTAGGCACCCGGAGACTGCATATTAAGCCTGAGCTACTTATAGCGTTGCAGAGCATAAAGAGTTGGAAGGCTATTAGGATAAAACCAGCGGTAGCAACCTTATATAATGGGCCTATACGAGCGCTTACCGACGACGAGATCGACAAAATACAGGCAGAGCTAGGTCAATTTGAACTCAGATAACTCAATTTTATCCAGATCAATCAGATAAGATTTCACGACTCTAGTCTTGGCAAACAGATCAATCAGATTGGATCTCACGATAGCTTCAGATAGATCAATCTGAGGCCCCTCATCTGATTGATCGGATTGATAGCAAGTCTGTATGATACATATAGGGAAGGTATCTATGGATACTAGTACCGAACCTGAGCAATGGAAAACCTAGTCCTGCTCTTCTAGACGGATTGAGCCGCCAAATCACCCTGATGGGAAGTTCCGTACTATTTAGGCTTCAGCCCGGCGAGTAACCCGTCTTACGGCTGGGTTGCGCCTTGCATAGCCCTGGAACCGGGTAGTCGACGGCGGTGGTACTGCCCTTTGGGATTAGGAAGCCGGCGAAGATGGCTGGAACTAAGGGCGGCAGGGTTATTTTATGGGATTTGGCTTCAGCTTACCTCGCGCGATACCGCTTTGACGAAAGTTAAAGAGGATGTGGCCCGTTTGGACAACCTGAAAACTCCGGGTATCAGATGCCGGGAGAATACGCTATGGGCTCCGAGGAGGCGGCAGGTAAAGGAAAGTCTACTGTACGATACTCGAGTCCCTTAACTCGCCTTGCGGGTTGAGTGTACGCAAACCGGCCGATCCCTAGTTGGAGGTGTAGGCTTGATCCATACGGATAAGATTTAGGGCCGCACGCTGGGGGCCGGGGTAGGTTGTGAACGTCGTACGGCTTTACATGGCTGGTGCGCGGGGAAGACCAAGCTCTCGGACGGCGGAGACAGTAGGCTCTACCAACCTTTGCAAGGATTATGAGGTAGCTAGTCCTACAACTTCTTGACCTGTCCGGGGTGAGGTTGGACAGCCACCAGCTATGTAGCACGCACCTTAAAGCTATCCCGAGTTGGAGGCAAAACCTTAATCCCCCGGATACGGGTCAGGGCCGCATGAAGAGTAAATGGGTCAGGCATCGTTGGCTCCGGTTATATCGTATCAGTCCTGTACTTTCAGACTCCCGGGCAACTCTCGTCAGTGCGTGCACAACCTAGGGGCTCAAGATCGGCTGACTGGCAAAGGCAACGGCTGCCTTTCGGTCTCTGATTGCGAAATCCTGAAGCCTAGAATGCCGGCTTGTTAGAAAGGGTTTGATCAGGCTTGTCAAGTCTGGTCGTACCCGCCCGGCAGCCGAGAATCACGGTGGGTGTAAAAGCCCACCATAGGCGAGCAGCCATGTGGCCCCATACCGATCGGGTGCTAGCTCAAATTGTGGTCTTCCTAGACTCGGTAGTAGCTAAAAGACCTGCTGTCTTATGGCGGTAGGGAAGAACCTCGTAGTCTCGAGCTTTGGTTGGCGTTGGACGTCTGTCTTCCTAGACTCGTCTCAAACATATTGGATTCTTATCATTGTATTACTGTGGGACTGTGGGATCTAGGATCAGCCTCCGCGCTGTTAACCCCTTCCGTAAGGGCAACTCTAAGAGAAGGGGCCGGGCATGTGGGTGCTAAGGGTCGCCTAAGGTGAATACTTCTGTTGGCCGGTGGCCGGTGCTTCGTGCGCTACCAAGTTGGCTTGCGCCCATTTCGATGGGAATGCCGCCATGCCCGCCTTTAGAGACCCGGAACGGGGCAGCAGCTGGCTCGCATACATCACGCAAAGCGAAGCGGGTGGCCATGAGTACAGAACAGGCACGGTATATGGTTGAAAAGACCGCCGTGCTGAGGACACCTGCAGGAGGCCATTGCCATCCTGCAGGGACTGCTGAGCCTTGGGAGACCGGCCTAATAGCGCAACTCCTGCCTCATTGCCGTAATTGTCGCTGACGACTCGGTGAGGAGGCGTATAGTTAACATGTAATTGCCGGGCGAGGTACGAGCGGAACAAGTCTGTCCTTGACATGACCGTACTGGGGACAACGGCCGGTACTGGGGACGACGGTGGTACTGGGATGACGGCGGTACTGGGACGGTGGCGGTACTGGGACAGTAGGAGTCCTAGTCCTATTGTGATCCTGGGGACGATGACCTAGGCCTGGAGGCAATAGCATTGCAACGGGCCCACTTACATTAGAGTCCCCTTTTCGGTCCTCCTTAGAGGCTCTGTGTGAGCAAGATCCGTCGTTCCTACGACCTTGCCATTCCTAGAATACCTACGTAATACGCCTCGAAACAAGAAAGTGGGTTATCGACCAATCAACGGAAAGGAAATATGGACCCTAGCGAGGGAGACGAGGATGCTCCAAAATGCCTCGAGTGAGTGTGGAACGATGTCACCCAAGCTATATAAAAGGCTGCTGTAGCCAAGGCGCTGCCCCACGACTTTCTGCCTCAGAGCCCAGTCTGTGCAGAATTCGAGCGATGTGACCTCCAACTTCAACCCATGCGGTGCGGCAGGAGTTGGGTTGGTTCTCGTTGTCGCGCCGGCGTCGGTGGCAGCTCCAGGGCTGGCAGTCGTAGGTTTCGGGGCAGACGGGATCGTTGCAAGTGTGTGCACTTCGTCTTTACCCTAATTTTGTCAATGCAAGTCATATTTATCTATCTGTAACTTAAGGAAAATGTAAGGGCTTAATTGACGAGAACTAAATATGTCTAGATGGACCACATTTCCGGGACAGTTGGTTTGTCTCGTTCAATTTGGGCGGCTACCGTCTACGGCTAGCAGGTAGCATGGAATTTTCATGCTGCATCGCTTTCCACTATTCTCCCTCCTCTCCCAGAAGTATCCCGCAGCTCTTCTTGTAGCGCCTGAAACTCCTCATCCAGAGTCTTGGCATCGCTGTACAGCGTGGAATTATCAAAATCGATTAGAGTCGCTTTTCCATCGTGGATGAGAAAATTATGCTTGTTAATGTCTCCGTGCTCGATTCCCAATTTGTGTAGTCTCAACAATGTCAGCTGACACAAAGAAAGATCTTCCGGTGTTGCATGACGGCAATCAGTGATCCGTTCTATGATGAAGCCGATGACCCTGCCTTCCTCACTTAAGTGGCCGAGAAATTTGGGGCCGATTTGATGATTTTCGATCCATTGGTACGCAGATGTTTCGGCGTCGAGTTGCGGCCTCTCCCAAGCAAATCGTGCAAATTTCGCTATAATTGTCGAGTTGAATCGAGGGCACGTGGCTTCGTAGACATTTGAGCGAAGTTTTTGTCCCATGTGAAGCTCCAAATGATCTATCTGAAGCGGATGCCAGAGGTTCGTGACTCCGAGGAGTTGAGCCTTCGTGACTCTGGCGAAATGAGGACGCCCATTTGGAGTATTATGTGATATATGGCCCTCATTCCAGTCACCAGGTGGTAGATGTGGTAACATAGAGATTAAGGAAGGCCCGAAACACATGTCATCAACATCGTATAGTCCGGGATCGATGGTAAGATATTTAACGAATTTTTGATCAACAAGGATCCGGAATTCACTTTGGTCCTCTGGGTCCACACTGGCCTGAAGTAGCTGAATGTCTGGGATGGTGCCCGGCATTGAATAGGCGGATGAAGAATTGGAGTATAGTGACTTCTGTTGAGTGCAATCACTGGAAATTTCTTAGCGGAGGGATTCTGTGAGAAGAAAGGAAGAAGGGAGAAGAACAAAGCGCGGTCAGAAGAAATACCCGAGGTGGGCCCGTGCCTGCCACCAACCAACATCGGCCTAGGCCGATAATGCCACTCAGGCACCAGCCCTGTAACAAATTTTTGGCAAGCGCTGTGGCTATTCTAGGATGCTACGTCGTCGTTATTTGACGCCGTGCCCAACGAATCTCGGACAGGAACAAATAGCAATAAGCGCCATGAGTAGATGTCCCCTGCATAACTATTATAAGCCTACGAATCAAATCGCCCATGATTTAATATCGGAATTAAGCCCTCATAGCTATAGAACTATTAAGTTGTTCCGTAAACTAGAACAAAGAGGGCGCTTCCTAATAACGGAGCAGATGATCGCTATAACACTTATGCGTTTCAGGTGACGAGCCTGTTTTAAGATTTATCCCTCTTCTAGTAAGTTATAAATAGAGAGTTCCACCTAAGGATAACCAACAGCTCTCTTTCCACACATCCTTTAGCCAACATCTTTTAATCGAACCTGCTAAAATCCATTACTTTCCAGGCTTCCAATCAAGAATCTATAGTGTGTTCAGTCAATTCAAGCCCCGGCCTACACCGAACATGCTGGTGCTGACTGAACTGCAGTTCCCACCACCAAAACAAAGATATCCAGCTGAAATCCCCGGGACTCGAAGCTAGCGTAAGCCCATAGGAAGATGTGTAGTATAAGTGCATGTTGGCTAATGAAATGTTACAAACCTAGAGAAGGGGGCATCACCGACTATGTAAAAGGACGACGACAGAAAGGAAACCCGAGCAACAGGCAGGCCTTGTGCGCTAACGGATGACGCCACCCCGCATCCAGCACGTGATCCCACAGGCTTGGCGGAAAACCTGCGTGGAACAGGTCACGTGTGTTCCACGTTTTCCCACGAAGCGCCACGCATGGGACTGTGTGGAACAAAGTCACGAGTGTCCTACAATGTGTCACCAAGTGTCAAGCATGGAACAATGTAGGACTTATGGAACATGATGACTCTCGTTAAGTATATAGTTACTAGACAACGAACTCTATAGTTCGTGTGTTCAACTTTCTTACTTGCAACTACTGCACGGTATTCAATACTACTCGTATACTCTCAACTCTAATACTTGTTCCCAAGGCAATATCAGCTCGATTTAAGTATTACCCAACCCCGTCAAAGGACTCACTTCATCCAAGAGTACCAACCCAAGAGTATTCCCGAATACCCTTCACATCAAACTCTAAAGGGACATGTGCGAATAGGATTATCGGATGTATACTTGTGGTTGCAAGAAATTAGAGCAATTTCGCCAGTGTGAGCCACGAGTAGGGACGAATGTCAAATGCAGGCCTGTAACTCAGACTTAACTTCCCGACTCGGTGCATATGTGCTTTAAGCACATGGTAAAGCCAGGAAAGGATGAAATGCGTAGATAGACAGGACACGGCCCGGACGCAGGCTGCTTCATCTGCGGCGACTGTTTTTCAAGCTCGCTTTCTTGAGACTTCTAGATAGCAACAACCACAATAGAGTCTCTACTCCTCTTAACTGCTAAGGAATGCTTTTTAATACTCATTCTTGGTGATGCTTCCCGTTTTGGATATTTCCGTATTGCCTCAGATGCTCGCCGAACGATGCCACTGTGAATTTCCGTCTATAATGCAGTGGTCGGCTGCGGTGGGACTTCTGACATCCAATGCAATGAAAACCCCACTCCAGCTCTTGAGAGACTCTGTTTAACCATGGCATGCGAACAATTGCCATGAAACGCATAGGATTCCCTGATCGACCATCAAAGAGATCTTCAGTTCGAGGCCGACGTAGGCGGCGTGTCGTGGGTCCAGATCCCTCCGCCGTTGCTTGTGATGTTCTCCTATTGAACTCTTGCAATTTTTGAGCTGATTTATTTGACACATATTGTTCCATGGCGCTAAAGGACCCGTGAAGTGTAATACCTGCACGATAAGCAGACTCGGAGTCTACCAAGGCGAGCCGCTCGTGACATTTCTTTTCGTTCGGTGAGTATGTGCCCGGTATGCTCCTCATGCAAGGCAACGTGTTAAGGATCTGACGGTTGACTCCAAATTTTCGAATCGCGTGGCTACGCCGCTGTGGTAAATATCTTTTGCCCTCTGAAAAGCAGAGGAAGCAAACGCGCTTGCAAGTGAGGATGTAGAGGTAGCCGCCGAAATCGCCACACTCTTCACATTCAGCCGTGCATAATTTTTCGTAGACAGTTTCACAGGAGATCCACTGCCCTGTTTCGATGCTTAGAATACCACGGAGTACATTGCGTGCATGTGTGGTGACTGCTTTATATTGAGGGATGGATTCCACAGCCTCTATGGCTCGTCGGTTTACGCGTCGAAATCCCGTAAGAGTGTATAAGTTAAGATGGGAGAGCAACGCCTGAAGTAGCTCAAGAGGAAGTACAACAAGGGTACCAAGATCAACTTTAGGTAATTTGCGAATATGGCCATTGCCGGGCGGAGATCCTAAGGCCGGGAGATTGTCGTCTAGGATGAAGTCTCTGAGCCGGGGACACGGGTAGGTGAGGTCTTCGAGTTGTGATTTGCTGAGTGGTTCTTCCTCCATTTCATTTTCTGGAACCATTTAGGGCGGAAAGTCTCATAAAGAAGATTTCTGAAGGTCGGAGCTAGCGCACTAGAAGATGTTGAACAGGTTGAAGTGGTTTCGTGCAAAAATTTGCAGACTAGTTTCGGGTACGGAAACATCATTCTTCCGAAGCCAAGAGCTCGCTCTGGCCAGTCGCCTTATCAAACTAAGTTAAGTGTCAACAAGGGCTGTACCTGTGACTTCATCGAGTGGCGATCTCGTGAGCTGCGCCACATGTGGCTCTAATCTCCCATAATCACACCTCGCGCTCCTACTTGTATGCAATTCAGCACATCCACAAGGATGTGACCGGAGCAGGTCGGCCGCCCTTCCTGCATGTGTTGGCGATCTCCAGTGCCAAGTTGCTTGAAGGGTAGGCACTCACGGAAAGCCTCCTTACGCAGTAAGCATGAACGTTTCTCCAGTTTGAAACCCGCTGAAGCCGACTTCATTGCAGGGATCATTGCCGCCCAGATTGATGTTCTAAGCGCCAACGTATCCGGCAATAACGAACAATCCTTTGACAAGGATTGGTTCTTATTCATCCTCTCGTGCTTTCATAAACCCTGCACCCGTTAAATAGGCTCCTAGGTTCAGTGTGACTCATCTGCCGCCGCCAAGAGCTAGAAGCACGGTCCAGCTCTACCCCAGCCAACACGAACCCCAAACCATCTCTCTTCTACACCGCGGATATAGTGTGCCACGCACGATATAAGCGCCGCTCTCTACCTACCTTTAATCTACACATCTATCTCGTAGAGTCTAAGGTCCCTACAATTAATAATCCTTATAGTTAGTTACGTTAGAAATGTGTTAGAAATGTGTTAGAAATGTATTAGAAATGCGTTGCACTTCGAATTTTTATTGTGCGGTAGTAAGTTTTGCGACTAAACTAAGTTTAACTAGACTAGGCTATAGACCCTGTCCGCCCCCTGTCCACCCCCTGGTCGTGTCTACCCCACCTACTTGTTGGGGTTGGCTTATGGCCGAACCCACTTTTTCTATGGTCAGACGACATGGTTCCTGGATCCCTACCGGTAGTGCAGCGGTCGCTCCCGTTCGTGTGCCACCTTCACCTCTCATCTCCTACGCCGTCACTCGACTTTCGCCATGGGCTGAGCCTGAAGCAAGACATGTTGGTGTCTCTATTATTGCCTGCACTCCATCGCCAGTATGCCTTTGTAAGCCGCCTTGCTCCTTTGCCAAGGTAATCTTAGGCTCGCATGCACTAGTCGCTAACGGGCGCGTCTCCAGACACCTGCTAGGCAAGAAGGTACGGTATCATGATAGCCTGCAAAGCCCGCAGAGCCAAACACTGAACATGTCAGTCATGGAACGTCTACAATGCCGACAACATAGCGCGGGTCAAGGCCGCCGAGGCCGCCGCCGCCGCCCGCGAAGCCGCCGATGAGCAGCGCATGCAAGAGCTCGACGCCGCCCGACGCGCCGCTCTTCTTCGAGGACGGACACCCCCACCCTTACCAGGGGAGGAAGCCAGCAAGGACTCCGGATCGAGACGAGCGAGGGACCTGAATGACCGCGGCCACGACAGAAAGAGGAGGAAGCTTGCTGGGGAGGATGACACGGACATGGACATACGTCTAGCCAAGTCTGTCACAGCTCCGAGAGAAGACGACGAGTCCAATGCCAAGGTTCTAAAGCTGCGAAACACAGCGAGCGATGCCCCACTCACAGACCATGCCGGCAACATCGATCTGTTTCCGGTAGACCTGAAGCAGGCCACCAGGCGCGAGAAGAACGCAGAAGCTGAGAAAGAGAAACGGAAGAAAGAGAGAGCTGTGGAAGACCAGTACACGATGCGTTTTTCCAACGCAGCAGGAAGAAGCGGACTACAACAGCCATGGTACATGACCCAGAAGCAGGCCTTGGAGACTGTTGAACCGAGCGAGGATCTGACAGTATCCCAAGGCTTTGTGAATACAGACGTCTGGGGTAATGAGGACCCACGACGTAAAGAAAGGGAACAAGCGCGCATTTCCACGAACGACCCGTTTGCCTTGATGCAAAAAGCTCAGACCCAGTTAAAGAAGGCAAAGCAGGACAAGAAACAGTGGGCTGAGGAGCGCGATCGTGAGCTGGGCGAACTGCGAGCTGCGCAGGAGCGGGACGATCAACGCGAAAGACACCGCAAAAGGCAGAGGCGAGACAGAGACGACACTCGTCATCTTCATTCGAACGACCCTGGACGCGACAGAGATGCTCTGTCGAGACAAAAGCACCGTCGGAGCCGAAGTCACAGTCGGGAAAGACGTGAGCACACATCTTCGCGTCGCAGTGAAAGACGGCTTAGTCGTAGCAGAGACAAGGGGCGCGTCCATGATCGTCGACCCGGGCACCATGATCGGCGAGACGGGGAGCGTCAGACGTCGCGAGCGAGATGAGATGCAATCATGAGACGCTCAACAGTGCACGGTAATACGTTCACTTGAATCTCGCATGCAAAGGGTCAGTATCCAGCTATTTAGCTCCCATACGGCATGTTCATAACTTCAAGCTTTGTTGAGCTGTATTCCTATAGAAAAAGTCTCCATTCATCGGTCATAATCAATAGGATGTGTGCATGTATAGAGACAGCCAGACATTCAACCAGAGTCCACCGTATTTCGATGGTACACCATCATACTTGGAGCGTGCCGGGAACTCCTCAGTAGCCATCTTCGCTCGCGTAATGGATCGCTACTCCCAGTTTCGCCAATGCCTTTTCCGTCGCAAGGACGCCGTCTAGAACATGGTAGCGCCCAGCAGGGAGCCACCGAGAAAGCCAGCCGCAAGGGGCATACCCAGTCCAGCTCCACCTCCATAGCCGTAACCATACGGCCTACCGTACGGTCCCGCTGGCCGCATGTAGCGTACATTGGGGTTCTGGTACTGGCGGGCGCCATACGGATTGTAGCCATACGCTCCCCTGGGCGCGAAGGGGCCGTGCGGCGGCTCGATGTACACCTCTCTGCCTTGTCGATCTTTGCCTAGCAGCTGTGGTTCGCCTGTCTCCATGGCTCGGATGAGGGCTTGACGGGTGCGGAGGTGCTGGAGATAGGCTTGACGTTCCTGCTCCGCACGTTGAGCACGGGCTCGCTCTCGTTCTTCGTGCGTCTGGCCGGTGACTTTGTCCTTGAGCTTGCGAGAAAACTTGTGGATACCGGTTGGCTCGCCAGGTGCAGCTGCACTTTTGCCTTGGGTAGTAGGGCGCGGTGGAAGATGGTCTTCTACGTCCGAGTCCTCGGCTGCCAGATCGTCCATGGTCATGGTCCTGTGCATCCGCGTGTGTTTCTTCCGCTCCTCGGCGCTGAGGGTGCTGAGGAACTCTTCGTCGTCGTAGGGATGCACCCAGATGCTACGCGGCGGGTTTGCTCGCGTGTCTACGAAGAACTGGTGCTGCGACTGTGGGTCAAAACTACGCACCCAGCCTGGGGGCAGCTCGCGCATCTCGTCTTCCATGGACCGCCGTCGCTCGGGCGGGATGCCATTGCGTTCAGTGCGGGCTGCAGGGCCATCGGTGGAAACACGGCGTATGCCCGGTGTCGGGTCCGCGTCGAAGATGGCGGCTTCGTAGCTTGGCGGTGGTTCTTCTGGCGGATGTGATGTCGCCATTGTCAAAGGTTTGTAGGTACGGGGAAAATGAGTGTGAGCTGGGAGAACTCGTGATATAGAATTAAGGTGTAGCTCGGATGCGGGGGAACCCGTGTCGTATATAGATTGTGCGTATGGTACGTCTAAGTAATTGCAACTGCGCTGTTTGGATCATGCCAGCGGTGATGGTGGCGTCAGTATTGGTGACGTCAGGTACGTGACTGTGGCTGGTGTGGCGGTGATGGTGGTGATACCGCCGGATTCAGCTTCCCGTTCGCTCCGCTGTCTACCCCACATGTGATGCTCGCCATCCCCGGCCTTCCCAGTGCATGCAGACTCGACTCTCCACCATGTGCGCCTGTCACACAGCAGACGCACTCCACAAGGCCCAAGGCGCATGTCTCGTCGAGGTCTCGAGACCGACAACCGAGACCCCGGTGCTGGTTTCGGTAATCTAGCATCTCGTGTTCGACGCTCCTTAGGCGCCGAGATGTACTGATTACACTTCTAGCAGCGCTTCTCGAATCCGTCCGAGGCTCACACCTTAGTGAGATCCTGTAACAAACTCGCAGCCGGCATCAGGAAGACGATGGATCGCCACACTGTCTTGGCTAATCATAGCGGGACCCTGTTTACAGGCCCAACCTGCGGCCCTGGACTGGCATGCCACATCCCACAGTGTTGGCTGAAACGACCATAATACAGTGGTCGAGCCGATGATAGTGGTTGATGTAGCATCCAAAGCTCCTACGGTATCAGTAACAGATGATCCTGCTCCTCGTCCCGAAGTTGGCGCACCTTGCGCTTACTTCACCATCCACAGAAGCATTGTACAAATGCTTTACCAGGGTTGCGACGGGCGTTTGCTCTCTTCTGCTTCTTGGTCCGTGAGCCCGTGAACCAGTTCAGCACGCTCTCTGATCATGCGAAACGACGGGAGATCTTGGGTGCGTGACGTTCAAACGGGGAACGTCCATATACGTCGACAAAATATCCCAATTTGTCCACTGTACATGCCTTGCACTACATGTCTTGCCGATGGGTATCATAACGATTCCTATTGGCCCGGGCACTATATCAACGCCCGAGATGAGATGTTGTCGTAGCGCTTATGAATTTTGAAAGCCTCGGGCGAAGGTTGACGTTCGAGCTGTCGGTCCGCAGCGGTGTTTCTGTACGCTCACGAACCCATAGCGCCGGATTCTGGAAAGAATTTTCAAGTACCCCAAGTTACTTGTGCAACATAAGGCGAATGTACCTGCATTCCAATAGGCCCACTTGGGTAACGCAGCCGCTTCCTGGCATCTCTCCATCTTCGCACCTGAGCTTATGTCTTAGGGGTACACTTTCACCTTCCTGTACGGATTATGGGTGACGCATCTCGCATGAGACATCCCTTCAACTTGGGTTTCCTGACCAGATCCCAACATTATATATGCACTCTCGGGCAGCAGCATGGGATGCTTCACCCAGCAACTGTCCATTCCTCGGTACATTCCTTTACCATATCAACAACGTCGCGGTTTATACAAGCACGTGTGCTACTTTTGGTTATTTGTCTAAGAGACCAGCTCTCTTCAACCTGACATTCTCTTCCTCCTTTACCAGTATGATTAAGCTGGCACCATTCTTTCTGACTTTTGGCCAGCTTACCGCCGTTCATGCCCATCCGGCGGGAGAGGTCGGGTGTGAATCTGCTGTGATCGCAGTCAGAGCTGTCACACTTTCCAGCATTCCGGTCACCACGAGTTATAGTAGAGCAATAGAGAGTTTGCAGTCGGCCTCAGCCACTGTCAAGCCATCGCTTACTGGAGTACGTCACAGTTCACGGTGAAGCATGATACGGTTACTAAGGTATATCACAGACCATTTTGACGGAACTACCCTCGGGTGCCTTTACAAGGGATCCACTCAATGCCCCAGGCGCTACAACGATCAGCAAACCGCTCTATCCAAATGAGACACCTCTTAACCCCGGCCCTACAGAAGCCATGGATCCTGTCTCAGTGAATATATTCCAGCCTATCCAAACTGGAAGACCACCGCTAGCCATCCCTGCTCGAAATGATCATCCCGTACGGAAACAGCATATTACAGATGTTGATGTACCGATCGAAACGAACAAGTTCTATGCAAACTTCTTCCTTGGCTCTCAAGGCTTCCCCGTCTGGACGCACCCCTACTCTTTGGCTTGGACTAAAGGCAGCGGTGGCTCCTATGGTAGGTTTCTCTACAGACTGCTGGAAAATCATGTACTGACTTCACTCTCTCTCTCTCTTTGGTAGGCATGGCAATCAGTCACACAACGCGGGAAAGGTTCGCGTTCGGTCCTGATCCAAACAAACCCCAATTCTTCGTCTCGCCGCTGGGAATCCACCACATAGTGCTTTCAGCCGACGAACTCAAGGCAGATACTTCACTCACCGTTGAGCACACCGAGGCTTTCTCTACTTATGTGAATCTACGCCCAAACAGTCTGGCGGGTACTCGCATTCTCATGTCGTTTCCTGTAGTTCAAGGCATGGGCATGGTGACTGCCATGTATGACAAAGCGAAGCCGGTGATTAAAACTACCGTATTCTTTCGTTCGCTAAATTATATGAAGCTGGTCAACGATGTTACACACAAGTATCGAATTGTCCTTAACGACGGCTCTCACTGGCTTCTCTATGCTACACCCATCGGATCCATCGGCACTCCTCCATTCATTCTGGAAAACAGCACTACCATTACCGGCCCGACGAACTTCTTGGGCAGAATTCAGGTCACCAAAAACCCATCAGGAGAAGATGCGGAAAGCACATTCGACTACAGCGCTGGCGCATACGCAATCAGCGCCACCGTATCTGGTACGGCCAACGGCCCTTTTGGAAGCTACACACTCAGTTGGAAAAAGGGTGGTGTGGGAGACCGACCTTTACTGATGTACGCGCTGCCACATCATGTGGAGTCATTCGATCAACGAACCCAAGCCGCCTTAAAGAATATCACCCTCGTTACCACGACTAAAGGCTTCGCGCGAGCCATCGTTGCCGATCAAATGACCATGGTGGAAAATGACCTCCCAAACACGATTGGATTTGCTCCCTGGACCAAGAACCCCAACGGTGCTGCAGGTGGTTCCGAATACATCAATTTGAACTCACAGGCTGTTGCGTTAATTAACCAAGCCGGTATATCGGAGCTCAGCCAAGCCATGATTCCTCAAACATCCCTAAACAGCATGTACTTTTCTGGCAAAGGCTTAGCGAAATTTGCTACCATCATATACACTATGAACAGTCTGACAGGCAATAGCCAGTACGCTGCAACTGGACTTGATAGGCTCAAAGACGCGTTTAACGTATTCGTTAACAATACTCAGCCTGAACCTCTCGTCTATGATACCATCTGGAAGGGTATCGTCTCGGGCGCAAGTTACAAACCACCATATGACCTCGGTCTTGACTTTGGGAACACGGCGTACAACGATCATCACTTCCATTATGGGTATTTTGTGTATACTGCTGCAGTTATCGGGCATCTTGATCCAGATTGGCTCGGTCAGGGCAGCAACAAAGCTTGGGTCAACAGTCTGGTCCAGGATTTTGCGAATCCAGTAACCGACGAATTCTTCCCGTTTCAGCGCTCTTTCGACTGGTTTCACGGACACTCCTGGGCGAAGGGTCTTTTTGAGTCCGGAGATGGCAAGGACCAGGAATCGACTTCGGAGGACACATTCGCGACCTATGCCACGAAGATGTGGGGAAAGATCATTCGGGACCCGAACATGGAAGCGCGAGCCAACCTGCAACTTGCAGTCCAAGCGCGCAGCTTGAGAAACTACTTCCTCCTTACGCAAGACAATAAGAACCAACCGGCGCAATTCCTGCCAAACAAAGCGACTGGCATACTCTTTGAAAACAAGATAGATCACACCACATATTTTGGTGGAAAAATTGAGTACATCGAAGGGATTCACATGATCCCCTTCAACCCGTCCTCGGCGTATACTCGCTCCAGACAATTTGTCCAAGAAGAATGGGACACGTACTTCAGCAACGGGCGCGCCGAGCAGGCTGAGGGCGGCTGGAAGAGCATCCTGAAATCGAACCAAGCACTCATTGACCCACAAGCCTCATACGATTTCTTCGCCAATCCCAATTTCAACGAACCGCTCGATTCCGGGGCGAGTCGCACGTGGTATCTTGCCTACTCGGCGGCGTTACTGGGTGCGATAAAGATTGGGGTTCAGGAAGGCCCACAGATGAACTACGCGATGCCCGGACAACCGTTGGAACCTGTGCAGCCTATACAGTCAGTGCAGTCGGGGCCTGTGGTGTCTGGGCCTCTTCCTTTCTCGCCTCAAGATGCCGGTACACGGACACAAAGCCAGAGTCCAGTGGCGCAGAGTACGTGGCCGGTGGGTTTTACATGGCCAACCAAATCTGGGGGCGTGCCAGTCACCACACCCACGTCGACGCCTACGCCTACGCAAACTGGTAGCAGTACCATGGACATGAGCAATGATAGGCGGGTAGCATCTAGCATTGCGACTCCGGATATGAGTTGGGCGCTACAGGATAAAGACAATGAAGTCGTGGGGGCACAAAATCTGCGCACGGGTGGCTGGAATGGTCAAAATGTCGCGGCCAACGAGTTTGCGAACGTGGAGGAAGGGAAGTCGGACGATGAGTGGGAGTATGAACTCGACTGTGATGATGAGGATGGCGAAGAGGACGGGAGCTGGTGAGACTCGGTGGTTTAGGAGGGAAAAGTCAAACCTAAAGGTCGGGCTATCGTGGTATCTGATGGTGAGCGTGCTGCGTCTTTGTGTATGTAAATATTGTCCGTGATGGAAGGAGAGCTTGGATGCTATAGGCTTTTATTGTTGTTTGGCTGTATATACTTGTTCGACCGCAATAGTTCTTACTTGTTCGCTCGCAACAGGATTCCCATGCCAGGAGCCATTAAAATCAAGGGCCGTCCGCTGTTTGATAGACGGACGACGGAGGGAGTGGTGCGTTCGGTGCCTGCATCAACTGATTAGGTAAGGTGGCCATGTGGCTAGTGCGGGGTGTGCATCTATTTTTACCACGGGCGAGTGCACAGCCACGCAGCTGGAAAGGTCCGCTAACCGCATCCGCGCTGCTAGTAGCCATGCACCCACCCACCCATGGTAACAAGATGAACGGAGGCTGGCTGACAGCAGTCAAAAGCACGGCACGTCTTTACATATGCATGCATCAAAACTTAAAAGAGCAGCTCTTTCAGGGCGACAGCAGTGATGCAACTTGTTGGCCATGGTCCATGGTCGCGTGTTCGGCTCGTATGGTTGAGCCCCAAAAGGTCTGGAGCGGCACCGGGGCAGTTTGATAGGCTTGCAGCGACTTGCCTTGCATCGTAACATTCTTCAGCTGGCGCTCGTACGGCAGCGTGATGGCCTGGCAAGCGAGCGAGAGGGCAGCATCAGATGTCTCATCGCGCTGGCGCACTTGAACAGCTCCATCGATAAAAAGAAGCGCTGCCCCCGCTCGCGCAACGTTGAGCTTGCGCTTGAGCTTGACATTATTATTATTATTGGCAAACAAGGCCCACCTGCATCCCAGATTCCCAAATCCCGCAATCTTCTCCATCCGTGCTCGTTCGGTCGGATTAATCCAGCTAGCGCCGCGCGTCAAGCCTGATTGCCCAGCCCAGGTCGACTGCAGCCCTGGAGAGCGCCCCCTTGGCTTGTCGCCGCACGGTTTCAGAGAAGAGGCAGAAACCAACCACTGCTTCTTTGACTCTGATCTCGATTCTCAACTCTCTCGCTCGTTCGTTATCTGTTTCACTTTCGTTTTCCTCGCTCGACATCGCAACACTCGACTCGATCCTCTTCCTCCCTTGCTTCCCAACTTCGACCCGGCACGACAAACGGTGGAACCTGCGCCCGACGCCGTTCAATTTTGCTCCTGGTTACTCCATCCGCTACAACTGCTTGCCAGCACACGCGACCTCATTGACTCCTCCTCTTTCTCTTTACTCTTTTCTACATCCCTCGCTCGCTATAGTAGACCTCTCCACGAGGAACGCCTGCGGGCGAAGAGCGCCAACGATGCGACCTCACGCAACCTATTCCACCATGCTCGCACCTTTCCTATTACTGGCTTCGGCGCCGCTGAGTGTTCTGGCGGGCGACGTGCTCAAGACCAACGGGTACAGTTCCTGTCTGGACGGCGCGTCGGACATCAAAGTGAACAAGCTCGACATTGAATTCGATCGCTCGACCAAGAAGGTTACGTTCGATGTCTCGGGCACGAACGAGAAGACGCAGAATGTCATGGCGACGCTTACGGTAATGGCGTATGGCCTAAAGGTCTACGACAAGACATTCGACCCCTGCGACAGCGAGACTAAAGTCGACCAGCTGTGTCCAGGTACCTACACGCTACTTGCGCATCTGCTTCGTGGCGGCTAACGTGTGGCAGTCCCATCTGGTACCTTTGCGGCAAACGGCGTGCAGAGCATCCCGGAGAGTGTTCTTTCGGAAATCCCGACCATCGCATTCAGCGTACCGGACATCGACAGTCAGGCCACCATGCAGCTCAAGGCGAAAGACGGAGGCCAAGATCTCGCCTGTATTACGTCACAGGTCAGCAACGGACAGTCGCTTTCGACCGCGGGCGTACAATACATTGCCGCTGGGATTGCTGGCGCCGCGCTGGCGGTCTCGGGTCTCGCATCGCTCGCAAGTGCCGGACAGGCCGGGGCGCCGCAATCCAGTCCCACCTTTGGCGACATCATCGGATGGTTTCAGGCCATGGCTCTGAACGGCATGATGAGCGCCGATGTGCCCAATGTATACCGCAGCTGGTCCACCAACTTTGGTTTCAGCACTGGCTTGATCTATTGGGAAGGCATGCAGAGCTCCATTGACAGCTTCCGCGCCAAAACTGGTGGTAATCTCACCCAGAACAACGTCGAATTTCTAAAGAACGCGACCATCGTACATGTCAACCAGGACTCGACTGTAGCGAAGCGCAGCCTGGGCAATCTTCTACTGTGGGCTCGTGACGAGCTGAATACAGACCTGAACGCCACCGACGAGGGGGCGGGCGACAACAAGGTCATTGTCTATGCTAAGAATGCGCAAGGCTTCATCGAGCAATACACCATCCCCGATGCCAACGCCTTTATGACCGTCCTATTAGTCTTCGCCATTGTCGTCGCTGCTGTCACCGTCGGTATCCTTCTCTTCAAGGTCATCCTGGAAACATGGGCCCTGTTCGGCAGCTTCCCAAAGCGGTTGACTAGCTTCCGCAAGCGATACTGGTGGACGCTGGCCAAGACAATCACCAATTTGATCCTCTTGCTCTACGGTATTTGGGTCCTCTATTGCGTCTACCAATTCAAGAACGGAGATTCCTGGGCCGCCAAAACGCTAGCCGCTGTTACCTTGACTGCCTTCACCGCCGTTTTGGTCTTCTTCACCTGGAGGATCTGGAGCATTGCGAACAAGTTCAAGAAGATGGAAGGAAACCCAGACGCGCTTTACGATAACAAGGAGATTTGGCGCAAGTACAGCATCTTCTACGAGAACTACAAAAAGAGCTACTGGTGGTTGTTCGTTCCGGCCATCGTCTTCCTGTTCGCTCGTGGCTGCGTTATCGCGGGAGCAGACGGCCACGGTCTCGTCCAGGCCGCAGGCCAACTGATTGTCGAATCTCTTCTGCTTATCATGCTTCTCTGGGCTCGTCCATACACGCTCAAGTCTAGTACGTGGATCAACGTCACCATCCAGGTTATCCGTGTCTTGTCAGTCGTCTGCATTTTGCTCTTCGTCGAGGAACTGGGCATGACTCAGACGACCAAGACCGTCACTGGTCTTGTGCTCGTCGCCGTACAGGCCTCGCTGACTGGTGTCCTCGCTATCCTTATCGCTGTCAACGCGATCATTCTCTGCTGCAAGCAAAACCCGCACCGCAAGAAGAGAAAGGAAGCTGGTAAGTCTTTCACGTCACACATCCATGAGCACCGGCTAACTATTTCTGCAGAGAAAGCCCGCGATCTCGACAACCTGACACCTCTTGATGCTCGCAACTCACTTCTCATGGATCCCCAGGAATACAAGCGCACCTCTCTACCGTCTCCCTTCGGCCCTCGCTCTGGTGGCTACGACCGCGTTCCTCTCGCTGAGCAGAACACCGCGTACAACGGCCCAGGCGGGCGCCAGTTTTCCGACGATCAGGGCCACCTGCTCGCCGACGCATCCAATTTTAGCAGGATGGGATCACATCAGCGAAGTCTAAGCCGCGAGAGCAGCCCGAGCCGACTCTCTGATCCAGAAGCCGGCTATCACCAACCGCCAGGATACGTTCCTAACGCTCCGTGGCAACCCCAGCAACCAGCACACAGTCATGGCGGATATGCTTACTAGAACCAACCCCCGCACCATCATCTAAGCACCACATCGTCGTGGTCGCCATAATTGTATAACCTTTCCCTTTGTTTGCATTGCGGTGGTTTTCGTTTGACATATAGAGCGGTCACATCACCAGCCATATCGCATATGGGCACCATTGCGCCCGTCTTTTACGAATCTTTCCTTAACCTTTTTTTTTGGCCGTGTAGAATCCGATAACAGCTATTGTAATCTCATGCAGCGGTAGCCTGGGGCTCGCACAAACACTCTATTCTGTTCTGTATGAAAGAATGGCATCGAGAGGCGGGATTAGCTAGTTGAAAATAGAGAGAATACCAACCACAACAAATACCAATCACACCGCGAGCGAGGAGGCGTAATAGGAAATCCGAAGTGCACTAGAAGCATTTTACTTTACTGTCTGGAAGCGTGGTGACGTTCTAAGCGTAGCGCTGCACGTGTCGGCTTCACGCCGATGAGGGATTCTCGGTTCACTGGACGCATCCACGGTCCACCAAAGGCCAAAGTGTTGGGACGCAACCGACCCCTGAACCAATACGCCCAGACATGCGGTGGTTATTGCCTGGGCCCTGGAGTGCTTACTACACCACCCCAACATCTCTCTCATCATACATACATACAGCCCCACTAGCCGTTTTTTCCGCAAAGTTTTTGCTGGCCCGAGCACTGGCGTCGCAACTTTGTGCTCGATGCATCTCACGAGGCTTGCACACTTGAAACGGATGCAGGATGAATCGGCGGGAGATCGACTTTGCCGCTTCCGTCCGGAGGGCCCTCGGCGGGCACGCAGAGACAGATGCAGCTTGTACCTGCGTCACGCACGCGCGCTATTCTGGGCGCGGCACTGGACCGGCTAGTTAAGTTAATAACCAAGAGAGCCAGTTATCGCTTTTCGATATGCTAACGCCCATGGTGCAGAGGTAGCGGCAGTGTTTATCTTTTTTATTAGGTAGTCACTCGTCTATCGAGTATTTTAAATTTTGTGAAGTCTTGCATGTCGTAGTGGAAGGGTACGTACTGCGTAGCTTGCTTTGCTTTTGATCGCGCCTCTCTCTTAAGGCTGTTGCATCGCCCCGCCTGGCGTTCTGGTGGCTTGCGTCGCGAACAACCCCTTTCGATTCTTTCCTTTGCTGCCACTTTCTAGACTTTGGCTGAGGCTGTGCGATAAGAGTCTGTGTGGAAGGAAGCTGGTGCTCTTGCGGTGTCGACGTTGACGAGTGTGACTCCCTTTCTTTCTTTCTCCGGTTTCTGTGCGCCTTTCTTTGCCCACTTGGAAAAGAGGTGGGTCGGATCCTCTCGAGTGACCTTGTGGTTACGGGCGATAGGTACGGTTCTTGTGAACACATCTACGGTTCCACCATTTTTCAAGTCCCTGGTACCGAATCTTCGATTTTTTTTTTCCAGTTCGCTACCAACGTACGGAAATCCGGTCTACTTGTACCTATCTCGCAACGTCCGAGAACACAACTTCACACTCGAAACCTCGCAGCCGAATACAGCAAAAATGCTCCGCACCGCTCTCCTCTCCGCCATCACGTCCCTCCTCGCCAGCACAACTACGGCTCAGTCGACAGCATCCACGTCCTCCAAACGCGGCCTCTGCCATGTCCCCTCTCCCGACCATCCCTCGGACGATCAAATCTGGACCTCAGGCGCTTCGGCCCCAACATGGTACTACAACTACCAGTCCGAGCCCTCCCCCGCCTACGCCAACGACGCCAACATGCAATTTGTGCCCATGCTCTGGGGCGCCTCGGCCAGCGACACGGGCACGCCCTTCCTCGACTCCGTGAAGAAGCAAATCGCGGGCGGCGCAAACATCTCGTACGTGCTGGGCTTCAACGAACCCGACGGCGGGCACAGCACCGGCGGCTCCAACCTAGCCGTCACCACAGCCGCAGCGCGCTGGAAAGCCGAGATGGAGCCCTTGAAAGCGCTCGGCATCAAGGTCGGCGCCCCCGCCGTCACGGGCGCGGAGAGCGGCTGGCAGTGGTTGGAAAACTTCTTCAACGAGTGCGGTGGGGATTGCAATCCCGATTTCATTCCCGTGCACTGGTACGGTAATTTCGAGGGCATGATGAGCCATATCGGGCAGGTCATGGCTACGTATCCCAACATGAAAGTTTGGGTGACCGAATACGGGTTTCCGGACCAGGATCTAGAGACGACGCAGAGTTTCTATAATCAGAGTGCTCAGAGCTTTGATAGCTGGTCGTACGTATTTTTCGCCTCCTATCCCCACCTTCTTCTTCTTCTTTTTCTTCTTTGCTGTGCGTAATCCGCTTGCCATCTTTCTAACCAAAACTTTCCCCGACACAGAAATATTACTCACTACTCCTACTTCGGCGCTTTCCGATCCGATGTCAGCAATGTGGGCGCCAACGCTGCGATGCTCACCCAGGAAGGCGAGCTCACGGATATAGGCTCCTGGTACATGGGCGGTCCGGCTACGAATAACATTCCAGAGGCTTCGTCTGCTGCTGCTTCGGTTGCTTCGCGCTCCTATGTCTACCATGTCTTCGCCGCGGTGGTGTGGTGGTACTTGGTATAGATGAGGCCTTTCCCCTATCCTTGGTGGCCCCGAAGAAAGCTCTTTTTTTGGATTTCGATACGGCCTGCGTGGCTTGGTGCGCATATTCTTCGGCTTGTGCGTAGGCCCCTTTTTTGAGAGAGAGATATGAGTCGTTCGACTTCCAGCAACCAGGATGGAGGCGGAATAGGACTGGGGTTTTTTATTTTCTTTCTATTCTTTTCTTCGACTTTGAACGGCTCGAGGGCCTGTGCGGTGCGTTTTTCGCAGTTACAAGGCGTTGCTAGAGTGGGTCTTCCACTGTGGGAATGATGTTACCTATAGAAGGATTCGGATAATGATAATCATGTACCAAGGTTTTGAACCTACATATTATTAGACAAACATTGCAAAACGCGAGCCCACTGCCCGGCCAAGTCACTACTCCTCGTGCCATCTTGCCACCTTACCTACTTCCTTCCTTCACTTGAAACCAATCTCACCGCTGCACAGTCTTGACCTTCACCATCAGCGCATCCTTCTCCCACAGAGTGAAAACCTTCTGCAGGCCTATCCAATCTCTACTCTTATCCACAAGTTCGATATCGAAAGCAAAGAGCACTTTAGCAAGAATGAGACGCATTTCCGCATACGCCAGACTAGGTTCCCAAGGTTAGCATATTCGTAGCCCGCAATAACGATGTGGAATGTGGGTGCATGTAAAACGTACTTCTTGCCCAAGCAATTCCTCGGGCCAAAGCTAAACGGATTCAACGTCTCCCGTTTATCATTCTTAAACCGCTCATCACCCAACCATCTCTCCGGTATGAACACTTCCGGGTCCTTGTAGTTGCGTGTAGCATGGTTGGTAGCGTGCTGGGAGACATAGACAGCCGTGCCGCCAGGCACATAGTGTCCGGAAATAGTATCGCCACCAGCGGGAACCACACGGGGGAAACCAGTAGCAACGGGCGGATAGATGCGAAACGCCTCTTGGAAACACGCAATCATGTATTCCAGCTTGTTCACCCGCTCCACAGTAATATCAGCTGGGTCCGTAAACGTACTCCGGATCTCGTGCACCAGCTTGGTGTATACGGATGGGTTTGTCAGGAGTAAATACGTAGCACCGGAAAGGATCGTAGCCGTCGTCTCGCTGCCGGCGAGAAGGAAGGTCTGAGCATTGACATCCATTTCACCACGAGTCAACCTTTTGCTCTCACTTTCCTGGTTTTGGATGATGTGAGTAAAGAAATCAGGTCTACCCGCTTCATCTTGCCCTTGCGCACCGATCTTCTCTAACCGCTGCGACACTTTCTCGGTCGAGATCTGGAAAAAGGCCTTGCGGGCTCGCTGGTGCGCGGTCGTGTCTTGGAAGATGTTGCGGCACTTGTCGTAGTAGTTGAAAAGAGGGTATTTGTTGCGCGTGGCGATCAGACCGATGGCTTTAATCGATCCGTAGGCGAGCGTGACCCAGGAATGGTATGCTGAGTCGCGGAGACAGTAGAGAGGCTCGCCGAAGGTGAGGTCGGCTATGATGTCGAAGGTTGCGTAATCTGTTGAAAGTATGCGTGCTTAGCATATGTTTGGAAAGGAAGAAATCAGATTGCTTTGTCGACGCAGAGTATACTTACTGTACCAGCGCATAATGTCCACGTCTTTGCCCTCTGTCGCGTGCTCGCGTAGCCGATGTACAAGAAGATCGACGTAGCCTTGTATGAGCGGTTCCTGCTGCCGGAGCGCTTTGTCACTAAAAGCGTGTGACAAATTCTTTCGCATACGGGAGTGGGTTTCTTCGTCCGCTGAGACGATAGACCGGACACCGTTGAGAGGTTTGAGACTACGATTATCAGCCCTTATGTCATGTCGTGCTCTCATGTCAAAGACACTTACTACCAACTCTTGTCCTTTAGGTAAGGGCCCGTGTTCTTGTACTTGCCCGTGCGGAAGCCGTAGATGTCAGGCCAGGCGGTCTCTCCAGAGATGAAGGAAACTTCGTCTGGTGCTACACGGACTGCATCACCATACTCTTCGTGTAGCTTCTTCATCCAGGGCACGATACTGCCATTCCTCATGTGGAGCACATAGGGGATGCCGCTGGCCCCTGCAAGTAGTGGGCCCGGGATGTGCTTCAGTGGATGGAGAAACACGTTGTATATGCAAGTGTAGACAACGTAGAGGCTTGCCTGTACGATGTTAGAATGTATGTTAAATATGCAATGTTGTCCAGGGAGCGTATTTGAGTCGATGGAGTAAACGTTCAGGGACTTACAAGAACGAAGAATAAGCCGAATGAAAGGACAATGCCCGTGAAGCTGAAAAGTCTCAACTCCTCAGGAAGTGCACTTAAAAGAGGCATCGTGAGATTGTCTGAAATCAACTTCTCTTTCAAAATCGACGAGCAATCAAGTGTTCGTATGTGGTTGACGAAATACTGGGAAAATTAGGCCCATATATAAGTTACCAACATTATGCTGACTGCTTAGTGTGTGCAAGATGTTGATCGTGGCACTTGAGATAATACGCTGCTCTCAGCATTGACATCACATAGAAAACAATGCCAACATTATCCTTGGACGCTGTGGTATTAGCCTGCAAAGACACAGTCGACCAGAGATGGAGTCGCTGATGTGGTACAGGGGTTAGGGTCAGCATGCGTCGGATGATCCGTCAGTTGCTTGCGATCAGAATATTTAGCGCGGAATCAATGTCTGGGTTGTGGCACGTTATTGCATTGCTCGCCCTTGATGCTGAGTGTTCTTTCCCTCTAGCGCTAGGTATCTGACGTCAGCACAGTACGATAGCTTTTGAGCGTCAGCTGAGCTGCTGTTGAGTGATAGGTCAGCAGCGACGCAAACAGCTACACAGTATGCATAGCTGATGTGGCCTGGATGATCATCTTGTCGTGATTTCCAAAGAACAAAAAACCAGCCGTCGCTCCCGCACTCGGCGAGAGCAGCGATACACCAGCATGCTCGGCGCCTGCCCATAGCAGGGGGCAGGAGGTATCATACAGATCAATCGTCCCGCCGGCTACCGCGTAGGTTTCCGCGTCGTCGAGGGCCGCGAGACGGAAGAGTTGCTGCCGGCTGGTCAGTACAAGATTCGCGGCGCATGTGCGGCCACGCCCTACCTCTCCTGTGCCGTATTCCACGTCTTTACAAAAGCGCGCTGTGTCTTATCCGTGTATGACTCGGTGCTCACTTCCTTGACCCCGACCTTTGCGCCATCTTTGGTGAAGACAACATTCTTCTTCTCCATCTTCTTCACCCCGCGCTCGGCGAGCTCGTTCGAGTAGAGGAAAATCTGGATGAGGGCGTGTATTAGCGCACCCTGTCCAACTGGGCAGCTTTGGTCCGTCTTACCTGGTAGCCGACCCATCCAACCCCTCCCACGACGGCGAACAAGATGACGAGGGGAATCAGGTCTAGTGCGCCCATGGTATGGTAGTGATGGTGGTGGTGGTGACGTAGTGAGGTTGAGGCGGGGTAGATGATCGGGATCCAGCGCGCGCACAAGCAGCCGATGAAAGAGGGGATTGATACTGAAGTGGGCACGAGGTCGCGATGGTTGCAAGTATAATAGTTGGGGGGTTCAGTACTTCGTATGGGGACCCACAGTTGGCCGTCTTCTAGATGCGCCTCGACTGCGTGGCTTGACACATGAAACTTGCACTTGTGACGGATTCAAGGGTCAGCCTTGGCGCCGAAACGGGCCGCAGATCACGGGAGCAGTCGCTCACTCGGGAGGAATGGATACTTCACCAACACGGTTTCAGGCTTCACCTGTTTCAACTGGTTCACGCCCAAGACCTGAACCTGCCTATCGTACACACGGCGCACGCGAGCCGTCCTTGCGCATCCTCATGGAAACATAGGTCCACACGTGAGGACATGTCTCCGCGCCAACACCAAGACCTGCGCACTATTGAGTCCAAATCGCGTACCGATGACCGATAATCGAGCGAACAGCCAGTCGCGCTGCTCCTGCGGCACCGTCTCCGCGTTTGCAGCAACATAGAGCGGCCAAACCAAAGAGTACCCCCCAAACGCCTCAGCAGCTGCAGCCCAGTTAGCCGATGCCTTCTCCGTACCACGCATGACCTGAATACTTACCATTCTGCTCCTGCCCCATCTCCTTAGCCACAGGCTGCAGCTCGTAGCTCATATGGAACGGCACACACGCACTAATCTCATCCACCATCATCTGAATCACAAACACACTCTTGTCCCATGCCACGTCTCCGTCCGCAAACCTCCCGCCAAAGCTCAACCACGTCACACATGCCATGATCACTCTGCGGCAGAATATTCGACACACACGGTAATCGTTCATGATACTCGCCAGCGGCACATCGTGATATACGTGTTGTTCGCCCGGCCACTTTTCCGCCAACGCAATCTCATCAGGCGCGATGACATCGCTAACCACGCCGATGATGCGGTGTTTCCATTCCGGAGGTAGTGTGCGGTACCACTCTTCCAGGTTGCCGTCGACCATTTGCGCAAAATCGAGGATCTGCTTGGCTTCTGCCTCATAAGCGGGGTTGTATGGGGTTGTGGTAAGGACATTTGCGCGCGCACGCAGATTGGGTAGATCGATACAGATTAACGTGAGCCGGTTTGCCGCGTTTTCTTCGCTGATGTCGCCCTGGCCAATCCAGCCTTGTGTGCCGGGAAACGTGTCGATGGGTTTGGAACGTTGGACGCAACTCGTAATCTGGAAATGTCAGTCGCGGCCTATACATGGTTATGTCAAGGCGTGGTGGTGGTGGTACCATCATCGTCCGCACTGCTCGGAACATAGCATGGGACATCGGATCGTCGAATTGCTCCATCCCCCTTAGCTTTGTCAGTGCCACAGCACCATCAACATGGTTCCCCCATGCTGTAATCGTATCGTCCGTGCTCATGATAGTCTGCTTTTCTGTCAGCTTCAGCCTCACCACTCCTGTCGGGTACGGGAAAAGGACTACTGAAGACCTCGCAGAAGAAACCAACCGACTTACTTCGTACAAAGAGAACATGAGAATAGCGAGCACCGTCTCGTCACTTTTCGACATTGCAGGCTCTTTCAAGTCATCCTTGAGCTTTTTGAGGGCTCTGCCGTAAGTGGACACTGCTTCGCGCAGGAGTTCTTGCCGACCTGGGTATTGACCGCATGTAGCCATGGCGACAGCCGTGGTCGCCAAGTGAAGAACAGATGATGGACGCGCGCGATTGTAGAGTGGGACCAAGTATTCGAGATAGCCCCGTGTACTTTCTGCCTGTTGTGGCAGTGTGATGAAATTCTTGAAGAAGAAGGGTACAGCTTCGCATTCTGGCGCCAGGGAGATGGTGGGTGGGATGGCGTGTTCCAGATTCCATATGAAGGTGTCGAAATCGAATGTTTCTTTCAGTGGGAAATTTGGGGTTGTGTTGTTGAGTAGAGCTAGGATTTGTTGCGATTGGGCCGGTTCGGATGGTGTTCGAGGTGGGGTCGTTGTGATGGGGAAGGCGATTTCTCCTGGGAAGGCGATTTCGCCTGGCAAGGCATTCTCTCCTGGTGAGACTTTGCTTACGGAAGATGGTGATCTAGCATAATTAGTATTGATATCTTAGCAGTATTCGCTTAGAGGATGTAATGTCGACTAGGTGTAAAAGGTAATCACATGTGAATGCATCATAGACCACACTGCACGTAAACGCAATAGTATAGAATCGTCCGAGAAAAAAAATATTGCTGGAGACCAAACGCGTGGATTGGGCCGAGAGGTGTAGATGAGTAAGACATACAGATGCGGTGAAGTATGCGAACTGGACCGTCCGGGACTGCTGCTTGACAAAGTCGTTCCAGATGACTTCCTCGCCTTCTTAGCCATCGCTTTGTTCTCATCTCGAAAGACGAGATCGAAATCGTCCGGATACCCTGGACATGCGCGCGCCGACTTCTTGCAGTTGCCACATGTTGGACGGTTCTCGTCGCACTGCGCATGGTTAGCACGCGAACCCAACCTTGAAAGCGACGGTCCATGAGTAATCCTCTCGAACTGTTAACCACTCGGGAAGAAGCGGTGACTATTGCGAGAGACAAATACATACCTTAATGCGGCGACTCTTACACATGCCACACCCCCGGCTAGGCTTGCCCGTATAGACCATTGTACTATAATAGTAGCCAGAAGGAACGAAGGCGACAGTGACTCAACGCTCAGGCACGAAAAACGATATCCGTCTTCTAATCCGACTTTTGCCTCCGACTATAAAGAACTCGTAGGTAAACAATGAGACGCCTAATCGGATATCAGGCAACTCCGCCTCCAAAGACTACGTTACCACTGAATCAATACAAGCAACTCGAGCTCGCCAACCTCCGACAAGCTTCTGGATCGGCGGGGGTAAGAATTACCAAGGACCGAGCTACGCGACGAAACGCTCGGAGAATTAATGTAGATGTATTGTTTAGGCTACAGCGAAGTTTCTGCTAGGGAAGGTTCGCGATCTGGCACCGAGCGTAACTGCAATGCTTACGACTGGACCTATAGGATGGAGAGGACAACGATGACAACAACAAGAACTGCATTTCGCAACGGGACGTTGAATGCCCGCCGGCCGGCAGAGCGCATCGCAGAAAGGAGCATTCGGGGTTTGAGGAATTTTTCGCAAGGTCTACCAAATACGGTCTAGTGCTGCGCCAAAGAACGTGGCGCAGCGTCATCCTCAGCCGCTCTCGATATCACCACCTATACAGTATGCGGCAGAACACGAACAGGATGTTTAAGGGGGCGTATCCGACGTTTGCAAATGCTGTTGCCTGATTTTCACCCATGGAGATACCTCAGGCACTGGCGCAAACGCTTACGCAAGTCGCATTTCCCCCTTTCCGATGTCGTTAGCCCGATGGAAGTTCCCTCGCAGTATTATCCCATACAAGCCGGGAAGTACGCGGCCCAACTCGACCAACATCCTCACATTTTATCCCTTACCGATGCGCAAGATTTCGATACTGTACAGCTGACCAAACGCACTGTAAACAATTTCAAGACGCCAGCTACAAGCGGCCCGGAAACCCCATCTCCGCCGGGGAGCGCAGCTCATCAGAAAACAACTCGTGGGTTGATGGTGACCGGGGAGCTCAGAAACATGGTGATAGTACCCTTGAGGAGATTGGAATATACTCATAGACTTGAAATTAAGCATAGATACGGGCCCTGGAGCTGCTGCGAGATGACTTCCGGATTGCTTTCCATTTCGACGTCGAAGCAGTGTTATTACAAGGATCAACGCAACGACACCGATTACGCCTGTCGGCATCCTGTCGTTTGTGGCAGCGGTGAGTGTTGGGGAAGACGTTGGTAATGGAGCCTTCGTTGAAGATGCCGGTGATGCAGACGCAGAGGAAGGTGAAGAGCCTGCCTGACTTTCTCAAGAAATTGGCGTTGGAGTTGGGGTTGCGCGAGCAACATTGAAGCCTACCACGGCGATAGCTCCGACGCTCGACTCGGGAGCTACCGCTGTTCCCAGGATACTCTAGCTTTTGGAATCGAAGTCGGCGGTACAGGTGTGTCAACACCATGGCCCCAGACACACTAGAGACACAATCGCCGTTGACAGAGCCCCTCGTGGGGTAGTTATTGGAGTATCATCTGCGAGCAGATTAGCCATAATTCCAAGAGGAAGCCTAGTTGA
Organism: Decorospora gaudefroyi; assembly: GCA_010015605.1. Taxonomy (NCBI): domain Eukaryota; kingdom Fungi; phylum Ascomycota; class Dothideomycetes; order Pleosporales; family Pleosporaceae; genus Decorospora; species Decorospora gaudefroyi. The sequence continues at coordinate 29,936 of ML975323.1, forward strand.
ACTACAATGGACAGCACATAACCTGGGTCGTGGAAGTTTCCCTGATGTAGGTTCTGACAGTTGTCCACAGGCTCGGACATATTAGGGCTTCGATGCTGAGAGCGGTGTGATCATCGTCTCCAACACCTAGTCGCGCTTAGTCTAAGGCCAGACTCGGTATAAGAGTAAGTACGGATGATTAAATGCATCTTTCGGTACAGACAGGAGCTGAAGCGCGTCTCCTAAGGGTTCCTCCTATCCTCCTGCATCGTGCCGCATAGCAATGCGATGACTAGGAGGTCGAAACTTTAATATGCACTACTGATTTTCCGGCTGTAGATGATGAGTCGCGAAACCAGATGTCGCACGGTGTCGTATCAGGCGTTTATGACTATCCGACGAAGAGGCGTAGTAATTATCGTGTGCATGGTTGCTGTGATCCCAAACACCTTCCATTGCTACGAGCCCCAATGCTATTTTCTTGGATGCCCTGAGCTTGAATCTTTTTTATTGTGATGGCAGCCTTCTTCATCGCGCAATCGCAAGCGTGAAGCAAGCCACCACTGAAGGTCGTCGCGCACCCGACAACCTCGCCAATCTCCGCTGCGTGGGCCTCTCACAAAACTCCATATATTACGGCGGTGGTTGCCATCCGCATCTCTGTACTTCTTTAACTCTCCAGGAAAGCTGTCCCATCAAGCTTGACATGGAGGTGGCTTCCTCCCCCTAACCCGAGTGAGGAAACAAGAAAAGAGCAGGTCAGAAAAGCTTTTTTTAGTAGTTGGGATGCCTATTCCAGAAATGCGTTGGGTCTAAAAGCTACAAGCAGAGCGTACGCAATTGTACTCACACTGAGCAGGGTTCGATCAATTCCACCCCATCTCCAAGAAGGGCTCCATGGGCCTCGACTGAATCATTGTGGATAGCGTCGACACCATAAGGATCATGTATCTTACGTCCCAGCTATCGGATGCCCGAATCTGGCTACAACGGAGCCTGGACTACGAGCAAGATCAAGACGTGAATACGTGTGAAACCACCATCTGTATGTTTAGTGGCCTTATGTCCGCACATTACCTCTCCCACTGCGCTGCCCGGCGTTTCCTCGCGAAGAGATAGCGTATATATTCCCAAGGCTATGGATCTACCTGGCCGATTGCTCGGTGCATATAATTCCCTCTATGCAAGCATTTATCTATCAAGTCAAAGGGGCAATGTCTCGCCTACTGCTGAAGCAGCGACGTTACAACATAAGTTAAAATACCTTTTTAACATTACTAGCCATGACATACATTAGCGCAAAGCTAATAAGGTCATGAAAATCGTCAACGACATCCAGATAACCAAAAGTCTCGTACCTATTTGTATCCTACCACATTCCCCTACGTTTACGACTAGAAAGATCCCTCTCAGAAGTCGATGCGATTCATCCAACAGTAAGTTCCCAACCTATCATCAACACTCCAACCAGACGCTAACTCACCAAAGAAGAAGAATACCTAACTAACTAGTATCAACACACCTCAGACCCAGCCAATCTCCAAATACGGGAAAAAAGCCCTAGCAAACATCCCGAAGCACCGCCTCATCCCAACCAAGCACCCCAAACCCAATATTGTCGCTGACCTACCAACCAGAACCAACAATACTCTATTCCCAATGTAGGACTACCTCGCTACCTAGCTACTAACAGGCGTCCCGAAGCTAAGGCGAAGACTAGAGTGCCAAAAATAAAAGGCTTAGCGGATGCAAATTAGCAAGAGAAACATGCAAGGCCATGTACACCGTCACGCAAACGGGTATTGCGATAGACATTGTCTGCTTCCGAGCCTCGTTACAGTCTATAAAGAACCGCGTCCGTTTCCTGTTGTAGCTCTAACTCCAAGGTTATTCGGAAGAAAAAGACCACAAATATCAAACCCATGGGACGATTATAATTTACAGCGTGCGGAGATGGTGGGCAGGCTATTGCTTATGTGGCGTATTTGCCTACAGGGAATGGGGATGCGTGGTTTTCGGAGCTTTGCAGGAGAATTCGATTGTGCGTCTTAGAGAAGACTTTTGATCTTGTTTTTTTCTTTTTCTTTTTCTTTTTGGAACAAGGTGGACGACGAGACGATAGGGAGAGGTTCTAGGTAGTGAGTATAGCGTTGGAATTGCTTACATAGACTTGTACCTACTAACATGGTGTGGTAGACCGAAACGTTTCCCTAGAATGGGGTTCAGGAAATTGAAGACTGACTGCAAAGATACAAGGCGTTGATAGAGCAATACCATAAACTAGTAAATATCACCAGCGAAGGAAACCGAACAGATCCCCGTATACCAACACCACAACATTTCTCCAAATTCTTTGCTCACCCTAGTGTGCAAATGCTACGAGAAGTAAAAACTTACTAAGCAATGCGAACTTCCCTTCAAAGACAGTTGCTTCGAGGACGAGGAAGATGCTGCTAGCCCAAGGGCACAGTCCTCGACAGCGTACACGAAAGAGCCGCTGATGCTTCTGAGTCTGTTTTAGGTATTGGTTCGAAGCGTCAGGACTTCTCAGCCAGTATCAAATCGAAATCTTGTATCCTTTGAGAATGCTAAATCGTTGTCCGGGGGTTGGAGAATCCCGCTTTGTAATATACTATTATTCTACGGATAAACGAGGCATAGATGTGAGTTTTAACACTATTGTAGTATTTCCAGAGTTCGCCAGTCGCCGTTATCGGGATGGAAGTGGCTCGGTTCGGCTCCACGCGGGGTCATCCAAGCCTTTTCGGACTGGCTCACTTTCAGTAGACAACCTTTCTTTGCCGTCACGCTCAGTCGCCCCTTAGCATGCTTTGCGCGGATTTTGGTACTGGCTGGAAAAAATGCTCATGATGGAGCCAGCTCCTGCTCTGACCAGGTGAGGTGGTTAGGTAGTGCATGCGACCTTCTCCGAGTCAGAGGCTTCGTAGGTAAGACACGCGATTCCACCAATGAGAACAGTTCGGACGCGGTTAGGATGCTGAGGATGGAGGCAAGCTTCCTGGGGGCGGGTTGCGCAAGGCTGGCCGCTGGTAACGACTAGGCGAATGTGGGTAGTACTGGTTAGTGCAAATGAGTGTCGATGATAAAAAGCTGGATGAGTTGGACCTTGTTGTAGATGCGGTGTCCAGGGTTTGTGTATATTAGAGGGGTGTTTTTTAGGTCGTGCATTTAATGATATATAGCGGCTGAGACTGCTGCATCAAATTGGGTGTGGGGTGATTGGCAATGAGTGGTCAGAGATGCGAGTATAACAAAGTAGGCAGTTCTAATGTAAGCTGTTGCCCGTGGCAAGATGAAACCAACAACAACAACAACAACAAGCCATGAAACAAGTGTTTGCAAAAAGACTATTTCAAGATCCGCAAAGCTCAAGTGTTGCATACAGCAGATGTGCGGTAATCAGCGTCGCTATCATTGCTGCTTGTTTTTACAAGCGATCGACGTGGCTGAGGAAATATTACTAAGGTGTGATTTGAGGGTTGGAAATAGACGCAAAGCGAGGGTTTCTAACAGACCGGAGCGGCCTTCCTCCGCCGCATACCAACATTAACATACCAAACCCTAATGCGTTGGTGGCGCAGCACGACGTAGTGAGACAAACGATGATCAATCTGGGCGCAGTTGCGACTCGCATGACAAACCCGGATGTCGGCATCGCGTGCCCATCCTTTCATCTAGCAAGCACGGGTGGCGCGGATGGTGACGCTGCTGAACGGATAAATTCGACCCGTCATTATTATTTGGAGTTGGCAGACGTCGTTAAAACATGTCTGGGGAGAGCTTGTGCTTGGGCGCTATCGGGGGCCAACGCCCATTGCTTGGCCTACCTTATGTTTTCTACCGGTTGCGGACGCCTCTTCATCATCTCGTGGGCCGACGGGCCATGGAACCACACGGTACGACGCTCCGATGGTGCAGTTCTGGACTTGCGGGCTCGAAGCACGTGGGCTTGCTATCGCGTACGGAGTATAGGTGCTCCGTACGGACCATTCATTGGGTTGGCGGACGCCTCACACTTGGCAGGAAAAAGCGTAAAGAACACGTTGCGATTTCGCAACTGTGGCAGTGAGATGCCTCCATGTCTGCTTGCTTCGCCAACAAGGCGGTCGTGTAGTGCTGACGGGCGTTGCTTCCAGTCATGCGTGCAGAGTAGGATCAACTGCCCAGGTTGTGCTTTCGGTGAGCAAGAACCAAAGCCCGGGATGAGCGGCGGGTCAGAAATTATGCTTAACTCTGCGGCAATCTTATCTGCAACCCTGTAGGGTCAGGGGTGGTAAGTGGATCGGCTGATTATTACGGAGAACTCGTATCGCGTCTGTACATTGTAAAATTTGGCGAATACGAAGCTGGGCATATTTTGCTCGCGAGAGCAGTGCGCCGGTTTCGCTTGGAGCAGGCATTGAATCATAGGACAAAATACGTTATTGCAAAGATCGATCTCCTGATGCCAAAGGTCTGAGATGTGGAGAAGCCAACGCTGGGCGTGGACAAGTCGGATGACGCGGCTTTGGAACGAGCGCCCTGATAAGGACAAGCGGCAGCCGTTGTCGTGAACGTCAGACTCATCACCTTGGCTTGTCGTCGAAACAACATTCGTGTTTGCTGCTTGGCGGGCTTGAGTGACCTGGGCCAATCAAACACAGTAGGAGTCGGGCCTTTACCCTTCTCAGGCAGCTGAGGACGCCAGCTTCCATGGCGTCTTGCAGAAGGTATTCTGACGGCGGGTCCTCATCCTACTACCTTAGGCAACCGGTAGCGAGGCTTGGAGACGAGTGGCTGAGGCCAAGTCCGGTGGACACGGTCTGCTGCCTACTAGGTACTTGGCTGTGGTGGGACAAAAGTGGTCGCAACACGGGCAATTACGAACGTGTGGAAGGCTGCGGATGGGAACAAGGACAGTGGACGAGCGTGGCGCGCATTTCCTTTTGGCTGCCCATACCGTCAGGATGGGTAACTCGGATCCTCGTGGCACGATGGTAAGCTTAAAAGTTAAACCACAGGCACCAAGCTTAAATCAATCCTCGTGGCCAAGCGTTTAAGCGACTATGCCAAGGACTGCCAAGCGTCGGATTACGTTGACTGTCAAGTAGAGCATTATTACCGGTTGCTGAGGAACGGGCGAGGGGCGGGGCTCCTCCACATACGCAATATCCCCAGGGTGCCCGGCGGCGGTGGGTTGGGTAGTTGGGAGAAACGGCACGAGCGGTGGAAGATGCGTTTCTTACTCGCCCCATGCCTGATGCTGCCATGCATGTTTTAGGAGTCAGGTCAGCGCCACACGGCCGGAAGTCTTTGTCCGCTCCAAGCCCGCCAAGCGGCACAGCAGCTGCACGACTGGGCGGGCAAAGGAGGTTTGGTGCAGCGACTGGGCGGTGGGTTACGCCACGGACGTCTGGCACGCCTTGGCCGTGCTTGGTGCACTGATCCGGCGGTACCCAGTCAGCGCTGGGTTGGCGCGGGCAAGTAGTGGGCTGGGCAAGGCGTCCGAGGCTTGTCGAAAATAAAGATGCGATTAGAGTTGTGCGGAACACAAAGCTTGGCTGACTGTGGCCAAGACCGCTAAGCCTGGAGCGGCCTGGGCGCATGCCGGGCTCCGAGGTGGTGAATGACAGAGACGTGTTCGCAGGCCCCGGGGCACAGTATCAAGGTGCGTCGTCGATAGGATCGATATTGTCGATATTGGGGCGCCGGTGTGATGCTGAGCCGCCGAACCGCTGAGGGCAATCAATGTCAGCGCCACCGGCACCGCTACCGCTGGGACGGTCACCGCGGCGCTGACGGGGTCCAAATAAAGCTTGTCGGGGCTGAGAGTGGGCTTTAATTCACCGTCAAGCGCCGCTCCACGTCTCGGCGGCGATCAGCAAGGCACCGGCACCACCCCAGCGCCCAGAAAAATGGCCAAACAGATGCAGACATGCTTAGGCCCCAAGCCCGCGCCGCCGGCCACTACGAGTACATGAGAACGGATGACTGCTGATGGGTTGGCAAAGGTTTCGCTCCTCCGCTCCCCTCACTACCTGATATTCCTTTGACCTCACCGGAGCTCCACCCATCGTCACACTACCACAGTGCGCCTGCCTTGCTCCGTCCAGCACACGTCACAGTCACGAGTCCAAGTCCTACTGTAAGCGCCTATTTCTGCTTTGTGTCTCCTCTGCCACTGTCTGTGCCATGTTCGGCTCGCTGTTCTGCGGTGCGCCATGATGCAACCTTCATGCGCACCGTCACTTTCTCCGGGTTTGCCGGAAACCCTGCATATATCGCAAGCCCACCTCTGGCTGACACGAGCCTCGCAGGCACCCATGGGACATTGACCTCCTACATTCACACCTTTATCGGAATCGGATTACGACTACAACCGGACCGCATCTTAAGTGCCGGCCCGTCTTCGCAATGGAGACGTATCACGGTCACGTCCGCACGCCCAACGATGCCATCATCCTGTTCGAGGCATGCCGCATTGGCATCTTACCGCGCGTGCAGCGCCGCCTCTCCGAGAAGGAGCGCCAACAAATCAAGTCTGGCTCGGTGTTTGTCTGGGATGAGCGCGAGGCCGGCATGCGACGGTGGACTGACGGCAAGTCGTGGAGCGCGAGTCGCGTGTCTGGCAGCTTCTTGACATACCGCGAGATGGAGGGAAAGCGGGGAGGCAGCGCCGTGCCAACAGCTCCAGTAGTGAAGCGCACGAGTGGCAAATCTCCAGATGGCTCCGCGACTGGCGAGTCGGACGGCGAGGGCCCGGATGGATATCGGTACAAGCCAGACGGTCTGATGAAGCAGTCCTTCAGCATCACCACCCAGAGCGGACAACACCTCCACCTCATTAGCTACTACTCGCGATCAAATTCCACCAACCTGCCGCAACCGACCAACGATGCGCAACTGCGACATATAAGACCGCCCAAGAACATGTACCCAGAGTCGGCCATCAACGAGACGCAGAGCGTACCTGCCGTCACTCGCGGACCAATGCCTGGCTCTCCCTACAGCGCCCCAGGACACAGCATGGCACCGTCTTCTCCCTACGCACGCGGTGGACCCGTACCACCCATGTATGCCGTTCCAGTATATCCGCCTACACCTCCCAACGGCACACCCCCGCTGCATGCCTATTATCCTCAACACCCCTACTTCTACCCCGGTGTCATCTATGCGCAGCCTCAATACCACCCACAACCCCACTTCTTCGACCGTCCGCCGCCGCCAATGGCCCATCCCCAGGCACCTCAAGGTCATCCTATGATCATGCAGCACCCTGCATACGCAGCACACGCTGCTCAGCAGTACTTAGCCAACCATCCCGCACGTACGCCGTCGACAGCCGAACAGGCTCAGCACCAGCACCTTCAGCGTAGCGCAGTCGCCCCTCCTCCAGCACCTGCTCCAACAATACCCGAACAAGGCCCGCAACTCCCTGCCATCAATGGTGCTGCCACTTCCGTGGGCGTGAATAAGCCACCCACCCCAGAGCCCTCCGATAAGTCAGCTTCGCGGGCTCCCGAGTCCAACGCCGTTGCAGCATCACGGCCACTCCCAACACTCGGCTCACTGCTCAACGGCGATCCCCAGGACAAAGACAACCAGAGCAACAGCCGTTCTGGCAGCCGAAGCCCGAGCACTGCAACCAGGTTTCCTCGGGACCTTGCGCCTGAGCGTCTCGCCAAAAACAGTACTGCCGCTGATAGTAGTGCGCTGAACAAGCTCAACAGCGTCTTTGTCCGATCATAGCACGCCCGCTTTCCCTTCTCTTCTCCACCTAGTAACAACCTATTCTTTCTGTTTCTTTCTTCGGGTACGGGGGCTGGCCATCTTAACGCATTCACGACCTGCATTGGGCGGCGTTCGGTATCATGTTCATACATATCAGGAACGGAGGTCGAGATCGTTTCAGTGCATCAGCCGATGATCGGCATCGGAGTTTTACGGCCCGTTACATAGCTCTTCGCAAATCCCTCGGTTGTTCTGCTGCTACGGAGATATGATATACTATATATATAGTTATATAATTCCATGTGATGCGACACTAGGTAGAATGCATCTGCTTCGAATTACGTTGTGTCGTTGTAGAGTTTAGAGTGGGGTTTTATGTTTAATTGAACGTAGGTGCGCACTCATCCCATGGATATATGTGAGAATACTCTGACATGAAGTACTCTACTCACCAGCAATAGTTTAAGCCTGGAACCTTCGAACCCGCTCTCAACCACCCCGAATTCCCTTCCCTTCTGAAGCGCAACCTGCGCATAGACTTTCTTAGTGTCTTGTATAATCTTCTAAATACAACCTTTGCTAAACACAAACTTTGTCCCGAATTTCGTTCGAATCTCGACCCTATTGTCCATCTCCCATTCCTGTAACCATGTTCGCGCTCTTCTCGTTTTCGACCTGTGAGGTATATAAACACCTACCTCCCCGGAATTCGGTACGTATCCAACGTGGCTACTCGGTTTGTTCTACCCTGAACTGAACACTAGTCCATCGTCGCGCTACCTACTAGCCAGAAGTTTCGACGCCGGATGTGGCGAGCCGTAAGCCGCTGCGAGGGATCTAAATAATTCGATCCACGGATCACGTTCCTTGAACGTGCGCGTCGACAACATCTGTCGATTCCGAGAACGGGCTGTAAGGGATGGAATTTGCCGCTTGGGCCTCCTAGCTAAAGAATGTTAAGAATCTCGCGGTTGGTTTCCTCGTCGCCAATATGCTTCATGAGCCCTTTTTTGTCTCCAAAATATGAGATTTGGCACTGTAGCCGGATTTTAGCGCGGGGAGTGCGCCGTTCAATTCGTCCCATTATGATATGCCCGAGAATAGATGGTAGATGCACTTTTGTAGTATATTAGCAATGAGAATTTTTTTTGTTACTCGGATTAAGCACTTACTACCCGTCCGAATTGAGTACAAGTCCGATGCTTTGTTGACTTTTCCTTTAAAGTGACCTTCAGCACTGCGCCCGTTTCTCATTTCCGGAAAGCAATGCACCAGATGGGTTGCATTCTCAAGGTCGAAGATTTGTACCTACCTGCTCGACTACTTACAACCTCTTAGTCCACGTGCCGGTAATTTATTAACCAAAATGTTGTCAGGCTTGATATCTACAGAAAAAAAAAACCCCAAAAAAAAACTTCTAGTTATAATATTTCGTATTGACACTGCGGGAGAAGAGCGGAAAACATTGGGGATTTTAGGTAGTTATCGTAACAATATCGCGGTCGTTCATCTCTGCAATTCCGTGCAAACAAGCTTTGAGAATTTGATGTCGAGCTCGTGCTGGGATAGGTACGTTTTCTGAAACTAGAGTCAAGAAAATCAGCATCTAGGTATTCGTACACGAATATGCGCTGATCCGGGATGGTACCTATCCACTGGTAAGCGTATGCGGAGCGTTTGAGCAAGTCGTGGTCTGATGTTCGCGTGAGGATATGTTCTGAGGTATGTCTTTTAGTATGGACGTGACTTGATACAAAGCTATTCACCAGCGCAGATATATCCTCCAGCTAAATGCCGCGCGGTTACCTATCGGGACCGCAGTCCCTTGACACACATGGGACAATTCAGCTCGATGTCAGAACGCCGCCCTGCCCGCGGCTCCAAACAGCCAAAAAAGGTAACAGTGATCGATCGTAGGATCAATCACCTAGTAGGACAGTATAATATATTTCGCCATGGGCACCGCGCGATAGGTAGTTCAAGGACAAATTTGTAATTGCATAGGCATCACGAGCCACTTTCACGAACCTGCAGAATACCTAATGACCTTTTTTTCTCATGCAAAGTACCTAGTATAAGCTATTGCTTTCTTCTCTTTCTCTCCGCCGCCGTACCCTAGCACGAGGCGGGCATGCTCGGCTGAGGCGTCGGAGCAAGATCTACCAAGCCAGAAAGGTCCACAAAAACTCGATTGTCTACCCTATCGTAGCCAATGAAAAGAGTAACAAAAGCTTTCGCTAGATCTACATCCCTTCTCTAGATCTCTGTTTGTGTATCGTTGGCGCTAAGTCAAGTCCAAATATGGTGGTTCTTCAGCCGCACGGTGGAAACACGAAGATCTATAATTGTGGATCAGAATGACTGTATGGGATTTCTTGTGTATTTCTCTTTATCTTCCTTACGTAACGAGTTTCTGTGCCTTGGTTTACTACCTGGTGGTTTGGTGATATTTGCTTTGGTGGTTTCATGAAGGCTTGGCTTGGATTTTCGTATTGTAGATGGGGCAGAGACGCTTTTGTATGTAAAGACTTACGCCAATTGCTGTATCAACTCGAGGAAATCCATTTGGTGAAGCGAAACCAATATGGTGTGGGCAAAGGAGTATCCTACAAATTATTGCATCTAGTGGCTGTCGAAGCAGATCACGCCGACACGACCATGCGTAACTGAGGCGCGCCGATCTCTCTTCCTAAGAAAAGCCATCGATGCTTTAGGCAGGTAGTAGTTTGAGGAATGTATGTACATGGTTGCAATTTGATGGAGGCATCCAGTGCTGTAGAAACACGATGGCGCTGTTGGTGTAGCAGTAAGGAATATAAAAGACACTCAACTCCCCACGAAGAAGAACTCTATCAACACCAAGCACTCTCACTTACCAGCAACAAGGAAGCCTTCTCATCCACCGCAAACATGAAGCTCTCCACCCCGGTACGCATTCCATTTTCCCTCCCATCCCCACCAGTTACTAACCCTCATTAGACACTCCTCCTCACCGCCCTAGCCCACCTAATCACCGCAACACCCGCCCCGGCGTCCGCCTATGTCTCACGCCAAGCCGCATCCTTCCCTGCCCAAGTCAGGCTCTATCCCGAATTCGGCTGCCTGCTCGACTTCACGAGCGCTCAATACGACATCAAAATCAACACATGCTACAACGCGGACGACGCCAACGCCATCGGCGGCAGCTTCCTCAGCATCAGAGGCTACCCCACCGGCACCAAGCCCGACAATGTGATTTGCGAAACCAAGGCGTACTTCCAGAAGGGGTGTGACGGTGATGCTGCATCGACAGATAACAATAAGCCGGGCAGGTGTGTGAATACGTTGTTGAGTGCTGGAAATGATCCTCTAGCGGTTACGAGAGCGCTGAGCTTTGCGTATGAGTGTTGTATTGTCGGGCCTGGGGGAAAGCTTTGTGGGTATCCTAATGTTGCTTAGAGCGAGCGAGGGAGGAGGAAAACAGTTTACGGAACGGCAGGTGGGATGGAGTTATGCTAATGCTGTGCTACTTCCTTGCTTCTTGGACTTTGGTCACACCCTCCTTGGGTCCATGTTATTCTTGCAGGAGCCTCTTGTTGGTGGCTTCGGGGTCGCGTGTTACGCAAACTGGGAGTTTGTAGCTTGTGTTGCTGGACGCGGTTGCTACGTAGTCTGCACGCTCATTCAATACTATATTTGCTTCAGTGGTGTGTTCTTACTTTTCCTACGTCTCATAGCCTTGAACTGCGTGTTTCGAGCTTTTCACTGCCTCTTGTGCTCTCTTTACAGAGACAAGGTAGTTTCGGATCAGTCATTAGAAGGGCTGGTGATTGTCACGCTGTAGGAATGGTATATTGTGTTCAATTCGACGAGTCTCATCAAGGGTCTCTTAGCGCAAGTCCCGTTTACAGCCCACCTCCTGTTCTCTTTTCTCCCATGCGCAACCTAAGAGGAGCAGGTCGCAAGCATACTACTCAACGCACTCTTCTCCGCACTCGTAATCGTCAGCGCATACACGCTTTTGACCTTGATCCACATCTTGCTGTACGTGCAGTAGTAGCTCGTTAGGGGAGGCTTCCACTCCTCGGGACCCTTGTCGCCCTTGGACTGATTCACGTTGTCGGTTACGGCAATGAGTTGCGGGTTGGTGAGATCGTTGGCGAATATTTGGCGGCGGGATGTTGTCCAGGCTGATGCACCGGACTGTTGCGGTCAGTTTTGAACTATGTAAGGGGGGAGAAAGCATGGGAGGAAAAAGGGATAATGAGTCGTATAGATGTGTACCTTCCAGGCATTGCTCAACGGGACAAGATGATCGATGTCTACATCTGACGCCAGAGTCCAAGTAGCTCCGTCAAAGGGGCTGTACCAGCGCCCAGAAGTGGACGCACACGCAGAGTTAGTGACAACATTGGTGCCGTCACGCTTGAGAACGGTTTCGCGCGTGTTGCACGTCCCCGAGATGGTGACCCAGTGAGGGAATAAGTCGCGCGAGTAGCCTGTCTGTGAGCCCTGGGCAGCGACCTTAAGACCAGCAAGCATCGTGGTAGCAGACGATTTGCTAGGGATATTGGGAGGTGTGCGAGCTTCAAGGACAGCGGGAGTTGGGACGGCAGACACGAAAGCGACGGAGGCCACAGCGAAGAAGATGGTTGTCTTCATGATGGCGGTGCAAAGGAGTCGTGGTAGAATGTCGGGAGAAGGAAGTGAGCCTGGTCGCGCTGTTGAAGTAGAAGTAGCTCTTGCGACCCCTGACTTATCCTCTCCAATACTTCACTTTCAAAGCTCTTATATACTCTTTCTCGCTGGCCCCTTCTTTGGCATCCTCCACATCACCCCGAAATCCAATGATAGGCACCACGCGCACCCACCTCGCATTCCCCCTTGCCTTTTGCCTATGTGGTGTCCGCACGACCTGGCCTACGAATGCGCCGCATCGCCTTTACGACCCAAAACAGGCAGGTAAAATTCCCAGCCAAGTGACCGGCGCCTTGAACATTGCCTGCATACTTGGAGCGAGGAGGGATAGCCGTCCGTGCTTACATGTCTTCTACGTGCAGCGAGTGGTTTGCCTTCCTTTCAAGGGGCCGGAACCGACCTAGTTGCATAGTAGTGGAAGATGACTGGCAGGTGACAAGATTACTTTCATTGCACACAGAGTGGTGGGAAATCGCAGGTGTCCTTATCGCGAGTTATGATAGGACGATGAGGGAATTGGCAGGGGTGGCGACACCCATGGTGATTGGCGCTCGATATGCGGCCTCAGGCTGTACATAACAATAAAACACACCGGCGCTTGCTGCGGTTCGGAACGCTGATCTACGGTAGCGGTCCCTGGAACGAATGAGCGATAACAGATGGCGAACGTGAGTATGAGGGTGAAAACGTCCAGGACGACTTGGCAGTGAAGTCTGGAGGCTGTGGAGTTGACGCTGGCTGGCCTGTGCCCCGCGTCCCGTTGCACGTGGGGCCAAGCATTAGTCTTGGCTGGAAGAAGAAAGATGTTAGCCTCAAGAGGAAGTGCCAAGACGCAGCTGATGAAGTGCTGGCCTCAGAGCGCAGACACCTGGAAAAAACCACCATCCTGACTTCGATTAGAAGTCGTGCAAGCGACAATTTTGACATTCTACAGCGTGCACCTTGAGCGCTGGCGTGAGACATGCCCGGTGATCCGGATATAAGCAGCTTGGACGCCTGGCGAAACCGGAGCTTGGTATGCCAACCCTTTAGTGCTGCGTTGGACACCGTTGCCAGGAGTTGCCGTTTCGAGTATGTTTGCAGCGACGTCGGGGGCCTACAGACTTGGCTGATGAAACATGTCGAAGAGACACTGGATGTATTTTGAGCTCTCATTGAGCAACGTCCTGGAACGTATTTTGATATGCATACCAGTTTTCGTAGCCTCAAGCCTTATGTCACAGTACTATTCGTACAAATGTCGCCGTTCCGCAAATGCGGCCAACAACGGGTATTATGCAGCAAAGTCGAAATCCTTAAACGCGTCCTTGAACTTTTCCACGTCCTGCTCTTCCTGGGCCTGCGTCTGCCCACAGTCCTTCCAGTCGACGCGTTGATCGAGTCTCAACAGCTTCGCGAGTACCTCCCTTCCAAACTGGTTGTGGAAGCGGATCTTTTCGTCGAAGCGCATCACGTAGCTCGTTTGCTTATCTGGATCGTCTTTCGGGTCCCATACTAATACCCTGAAGAAATCACTCGTTTCCTCGACTCCGTCACCCACGTCCTCTTTTTGGAACTTTGGCCAATGTAGGTTCTCCGCGAGGGCCTTAAAGGCGGCTTCCACCAGGCCTTTGCCGATGAGGTCAGCCGTTACTGGGAGATATTGCCAATGAGTATGTGGTAGGCTAGATTTGCTGACTTCCCAGGTGACCGAGCCATACTCGGTGTCCGCCACCGATTTGAGCATACTGTTCATCGCCCGTCGATATTTCTGCATCTCGGCGTAAGTCGCGAGACGTTCTTCTTCCTCCATAGAGCCAAGTGTTGGCTGGTGCGTAAACGGGATTATCAGCATATGACTTGGGAAGCCAAGTTTGGGGAAGGTTTGCGAGTTGGGCAATGGGCCTTTGGCCGTGGTTAGGTATGAGTTCTCGCCGATTGACGTTACCAAGTGCGTCGCAATGTTTTCGTTTGCCAGGCAGAAGAAGCATTCTGATGCTGAGATTGGTCCACGAGGCTCACCCTTCCGCCGCTTGTGGCCCCTTCGACCGCGATTACCGTCGTCGTAGACCAAGTGCTGTTCTCGTTGTTCTGGTGCAGATCGCTTCTTCTCGGAGAGAGTTAGAGGGCAAGCTGTCGAGCCAGGTGGAGGTGAGACTGGATGGCTTCCGGATGGATCGAGCGAGAAGGCGTATATCCACTTCTGCTTGTCGGAGTTACCATAGGATGCCAGGCTGATGAATCGCGTGACCGGATAGAGGTTGTCCGTCTCATCGCTGGGCGCATGGAAAAATGGCTCTCGCTCGTAGAAGGTGCCACCAGATGTTGCGAAATGATACTTGGGCTTGAGCACCACATCCAAGTCGGCGACGCATTGTTGGGTGGAAGGCTGCACTTTTGGGTTGAACTCTACTTTGGAGCGCTTACGAATATCTTGTGGCCACTCATTCGTGATGAGGATGTCTGCTGTGGTCGCGCCTCGTAGGATCTTCGCATCCGTCTCGCTGTAGAATGGTGGATACCTGTCCTTGGACTGGCCAGCGATGATGTTCGGATCCAGCTGTCCGCCCAAAGCCACGATGCGGATCCCTTCGGACGTCTTCATAGTCGTGCGCTTGCCGAGGAAGAAGAGGTTGTGGCACAGCTCATCGCTCGCCGATTCCAGCTTCTGTACCACTGCTGGGGGGAGAGGGTGGCTGCCAAGAGCGAAGTACGTCGGCAGCGGTACGTCGATGGTGCCGTCTACCAGCGCCTGTACATGGGCTGCATCTGGGCTTACATCGCCCTGAGCCTCCAGCGAGGGCGAGAAAAGATTTCCGACAATGAGGGCGAAAGCAAAGTTGTTCTTGGCGTGCAGCGCGCCCAGTTTCTGGAAGACGGGCCTGAACTGGCCGTTGACGTCGCCCACCACCACGCTGCCTGCATTAGGCCTTGGTCTATGCGGCGATATTCTTTGACTTACATTTTCGAGGCCATTGGTTTCGTCGCGCTGCAGTGGGCTCGACGAGGTGGTGTGGCTGGTGGTGTGGTGTTTACTGTGTACGCTTACGGTGTTGCTTGGTTGTCGGCGGCCTCGGGGGATCTGTGCGCAGGGTCCACTCGAACTTTTTTTGGTGGAGCATCGAGTGAAGTGTGAGAAGACAGCCACCCACCGCACCTCGACGCTCCAACACCACAACACCACAACACACCATGGCTGCCATGTCGCGAGGACCCACACGACGGGTCAAGGGCGGCACCGAGTCGGCGCGCAATCACGTGTTTAAAGGCTTCTCCCAGCGCATCGCCCAGCTCAAGATCGAGCCGGTCCGCCGCGGCCGCAGCACCCTCCTCGACGATGCCGAACTCGCAGCGACCTTCTCCTACTTCCGCGACTCGTTTCTCGAATGGCGGGAACTCAACATGTCCGAAGCCTTCACCGCCTTCGCCCGCAAGGTGGCGCCCCTCTGCGACAGCCTCCCGCAGGTCCTCTACCACAGCGACCGCATATTCGCCCTGCTCGTCGAATACATAGACAAGGGCGAGCGGTTCAGCCAGGAGCCGCTGCTCAGTCTTATGGCGCATCTGGCACGTGACCTGGGCGAGAAGTTCGAGAAGCACTTTGAGCAGGCAGTCACGACGGTGTCGCATCTCGCAGCGACGCACGCTGACGTGCATGTCATTGAGTGGGCCTTTGGCTGTCTGGCATGGCTCTTCAAGTACCTCTCTCGGCTTTTGGTCCCGGATTTGCGACCTGTGTTCGACCTCATGTCCCCTCTGCTAGGAAAAGAACGCCAGAAGGCCTTTGTCGCACGATTTGCTGCGGAATCGCTTAGCTTCCTCGTCCGAAAAGCCGGCGCCAGCTACCACAGAGACAAGGCGCCGCTCAACATCATCATCAAGCACATATCGCATCAGATGAAGGACCAGCAAGAGTCAGCAAAGGACTACAACTTTCACCACGGTCTGATGTATCTCCTGACCGATTCGCTCAAGGGCGTGCAGCGAGGCTTCCACTCCAGTGCCACGGCAATACTGCAAGAACTGCTAGCAGAAACGTATAACGAGGACTACGCTGAACTCCGGAGCCCGCCTCTTGAACCCGTACTCATTGGCGTCATCACCGCAGCCATTCACCATACGGACGCAGAGAACTTCAACCCCCTACTTTACGTTATTCTTGCCGAGATTGAAAAGATATCAACCGACGTACGCAATTTAGGCCTTTCGTCTCGTCTGCTTCTGGTCGTGTGCGCTGTGCGCCATGGTGATAGGATAGACGAGTGGAAGTCCGTGCTGCACGTGGTCAGACGTTTGGTTGACTCCACAAAGGGATCCACCAAGCTCGATCCCGTAGATGCGTGGGAGCTACTATCCACTACTTCAGTTGCGCTCCAATACTGTCCCGTGGACGCAGCAATACCCCACGAGAAGTTGCTTGAAGGTCTAACGCGCGGTCTATGGGAAGCCTACTTCCTGCCATTTTGCAATTTTTTTGCCCGTCTGGGTACGGAGAGGTTCAGAACGTTGGTACTACCGTATTTCAGAAGGTACGACCTAATCTTCCCGCACATTGGCTTATTTATTAACCATCTTTAGGTTCGTGGCACAGAAAGCACATGAGCACGGGTCCCAATTCTGTGCCATACTTCCTCAACTCTACCGGAGCGGTGCACTCCCAAACGGCACTCTACAGCCTTCCGACGTCTGGCAAAGAACCTTTTACATTCCGTTTGCAAAGCTTGTTCAGCCTTCAGAGAGTGGAAACAGCAGGGACCGCGATACATACCACTGCAATGCCGTGTTACACGCCATAAATCTGCTAGACACAGCTGACGACAAGACACTTAAAATAGGGAGTAGCTTGGTGGAGCTCCTCAAACACGCCTTAAACACTAAGGATGCGATATCACAGTCGACCGTTGACGTCTTCGCTACCGGAAGTGGACTTCAGTTTCTCGTCAGTAAAAGCGACAATAACGACCTAATGATGAGTTTGTGGCCTGCGTTATGCCAGGCATCCATTGTATACGGCCAATCTTTGGCTTTCTGGCGCGCGCTGCTTGGACTCTTGCAACGAGAAGAAGCAAGCCTCGACACCACAGGACTGCACATGGAACCCCTCAAACAGTCTATTATGCGCTGCTTGGGATCGCCATCGCATGATATGAGACTCACAGCAATCAATATCATGCAAATCGTGGCAGGCCAGGATGAAGAGCTGCGGAACATCCTTCACATTGCGATGCTTATCGAGCAGACGCCCTTGAACCTCGAAACGCAGAGATCCGTGGCGATGCGCATAGGACAATTCGCAAAACTTTATCCAGCAGTATGCTCCGACGGGTGGGTGGGGGAAGCTATACCTACATTTTGCTTGGGACTCCTACATACTCGATTGGCTTCTGTTTGGGACGATGCTTGCTCGGCGCTGAAAGCCATATGCGAAACCAAGGAAGGGGAAGGCTTCGTCACCCAAACCGTCTTCGAATGGTTGTCTGCATCTAGAACAGACGAGAGTGCTGGGAGTGGAGTTCAAGTAGCTTCTCCGAAGCGACCTTACGCCACCGAGTTCGAGTGTACCAATTTGATGCAGCTGCAAGAGGATGTAGCCAACATCCAGACCCAATCAGACAATACCGAGGAACAATTAGAAGCCTTGTTCAGAGAAGCGCACATCAAAGTATCGTCTCACAACTTCTTCAGTAGGACTCAAGCCCTCAGGGTACTGGAATTTTTACCACAGATCGCTGAGAAACGCTCACGTCTCCTTGTCCCGGTTCTCCTTAGCTGGGCCCTGGAGCAACCGACATCTGAGATTCAAGACAGCGATAGCGTCCATGTGAAAGATACCTCAGTCACTCCACAAGATCGCTGGGCCAGGAAGGACCAGAAGGCAATGCTATCTATCTTTGCGAAATTCACCAACCCCAAAGTCTTGTATCGAACCGACGAGGTTTACGAAGCCTTGCTCGCGCTATTGAGTAATGGCGATATCGAGATTCAGAAAGCTGCCCTGAAGGCCCTCTTCAGTTGGAAAGATCCTGCCGTTGTCCCATACCAGGAACAACTGTTCAATCTGCTCGATGACGCACGGTTTCGAAACGATCTACCAATTTTCCTCAGCCAAGGGGAACTCCTGGATTCTGACGTTAAGCAAGTGCTTCCAATTATTTTGCGCCTACTGTACGGCAAGGTCATAGCCGGTAAACGGGGGCTCGGCTCGAAAAGGAAAGCCGTCTTCACTAGTCTGAAGAACAGGTTCGGTGACAATGCCATACATCAGTTCCTGGAGATAGGCTTCGGATCTTTGACTGGCGTTTCGGTTCTTAAAGGCTCGAGGCTCGATGAGGACCTGCTGCAGAACGACTTGGTGAACGGGCGCAAGCAGGTTGGAATGCTGAACTTTCTGGACGACATGCTCAGTACTTTTGAGACTACATTCGCGCCCTTTACCACCACTGTCGTGGATCCTATCTTGTATTGCGCAATCAAAGCATCACGACAACTCTCGACCTCCACCGAGCTCGAAGGTGAGGAAAGCCGCATCATGAAGACATCGTTGTTCAAGACCATTCGGCAGCGTGCTCTACAAATTCTCGGCAGACTGTGCGAGAATTCTCCAGAGTTTGCATGGCATCCATATACAAAAGTCATGGTTAAGGAGATGGTTGAGCCCCGCCTTAATCAATTCCCCATCGAGACCGCCCAATCCATATCAGCTCTACTTCGACTCTTTGCGGCATGGTCGAAGTCCGCTCTCACGGCTCCCTTCTTAGTCGAGCACAACCCACACATACTGTCCAACGTCATCGACTGTTTGGACGTCGCATCGGCCAAAGACGAGGTCAAGATATTCGTTCTAAGCGAGATCATTGGAAGCGTCGTGTCTCTTGCCTCGGTGGAGGAAGTGACGCAAACTGCAGCCTCGGAACTTGTCAAGAATCGTATCCATACCGACATTATCCAGCCGTACTCCGCTATGATCCTCAGTACAGTGGGCCGATTACTTCGCCAGAGCCCCAGCAAGGAGCTGCTCGAATCTGGTGTTCAAACGGTCGCCGACCTAGCCCCTCATGTAATCGGTGCATCTGAGTCTCGTAGCATGATCGAGATCGCCACATTCCTCCTTCGCCAGCCATCAAAGCGGGTAGGATCACGCACCAAGCTTGGATTACTCCGAATACTCCATGAATTTATCCAGCGCTGCGACGAGCAGAACTTGAGCGAGCTCCTTGGCTCTATCTACGATGCTATATGCCCCATGTTCGCCTTCGTCCAAGATCGAACAGCAAGGAGCTTGCTCTGCGATGTTCTTCAAGATCTTTCTGACAACAATAGAAATATGGGTGTGGTCGCGACCCTATGCCACGATTTGAATTCCTTTGCCAAGGCTCGATTGGATGAGCCTGACTTCGATCGCCGTTCGCGAGCTTTCAACGAGATCAACGAAGCGGGTTACCGGTCGTACAATATCATGCAGTGGAAGCCCTTGATCTACAACATGCTCCATCATATCAAAGACAACGACGAGCTCAGTATCAGAGTAAACGCATCCCTGTCTCTGCGACGCTTCGTCGAGGTTTCAACGAGCGAAGATTTGAGGGGGTTCATTTCAGCAGCAGTTTTGCCTGGGATCCAAAATGGCATGCGGGAAAATTCCGAGCTCGTCCGAGTCGAGTTCCTGGCCGTCCTTGAGCACTTGGTGAAGACGCATTCTGAATGGGCGCCAATAGCGGATCTGTATATACTACTCTCAGATGACGACGAGGCGTCATTCTTCGGCAATATTTTGCACATCCAGGGCCATCGTCGTCTAAGGGCTTTGCGCCGACTGGCCGCCAATGCTTCTCATCTTCGAGGCGGAAACGTCTATCATATCCTGATACCGCTTCTAGAGCACTTTGTTTTTGGAAAAGGCGATGATGAGGGTGCAGACAGCCTCTTAGGGGAGACAGTCAAGACACTGACAGCGTTGACGGAGACTTTGGAGTGGCCACAGTTCCGATCTTTGCTCAAGAGATATATCGGCTACCTCACCAACAAGGACAAGGAGGACATGCAGAAGCCAATCATCCGACTCATTGCAGGTCTTATGGATGGCCTAAACCGAGCAGGACGTGCCAAGGGCTATATCAGCGCGGCCAATTCGGATAAGAACGGTCACGGCGCCCACAAGGCGCACCAAAATCTGGATGTCATGGATGTTGACGAAACTCTGTCGACGCTGGCGAAGACTCTGCCACAACAAGAAAAGCTGAGCAAGGATCTCATCGCCGGTTTCTTGCCTGATTTGACCAACTTCTTACATAAGAAGGACGAAGCAACTGTCAGTTTACGGGTGCCAATAGCAGTGGCAATTGCGAAGGTTTTACTCCTACTTCCCTTGTCGGAAATTGAGGCACGCCTGCCCGGTGTACTCCTAGATATTTGCTACATCTTGAAGAGCCGGGCCCAGGAAGCTCGAGACATGTCACGGAACACACTCAGCGACATCGCTATGCTCATGGGATCCGGCTACCTAGGCTTCATTCTAAAGGCTCTGCGGACCGCGCTCCAGCGAGGCTACCAACTGCACGTTCTTTCATTCACTCTCCACCATATTCTAGTCAAGCTTTCCGACCAAACGAAGCCGGGCGATTACAACTACTGTCTTGCAGACATTGTGGACGTGGTAAGTAGTAATCAAAAATGAACTGCATCCGAGAAAATTTACTAATTGGCGTCTAGGTCATGGACGACACCTTCGGGATCACTGGGCAAGAGAAGGACGCGGACGAGTACATTTCTAAGATGAAAGAGGTGAAGAGCAGCAAGAGCTTCGACTCGATGGACATTGTCGCGCGGTCCGTTACTCCTTCGCATATCATCAAGCTTGTTCTTCCGATAAAGTCACTTCTGGTCGAAAAGCTCAATGCTAGGATGGTCCAGAAGATCGACGAGCTACTCCGGCGCATCGGTCTAGGTGTTCTCCAAAATCCCACCGTAAACAACCGGGACATACTGGTTTTCTGTTACGAGCTTATCCAGGAGGTCTATGCGGCAAGCACATCTACTGATAAGAAGGTGAAGATTGACCATAAGAACAAGCGATATCTGGTCAACAACCGCGGTGCAGCCAAATCTGGCGCAAGGCTCAGCACATCTTCATACCTCTACAAGATGATTAGGTTCGGTATGGATATTCTCCGAACTGTACTGCGCAAGCACGATGACCTGCAGACGCCACAGAACTTGGCTGGATTCTTACCAATCATTGGCGATGCTATGGTACAAGGGCAAGAGGAGGTACAAGTATCGGCTGTCCGACTTCTCACTACCATCATCAAAGTGCCTATGACAGAGTTGGACACCAATTGTCCTGTTTACATCGACGAGGCGATGCGTGCTATCAAGGGTGCGATTTCGTCCAACACCGAACTTGCACAGGCCTCATTGAAATTGGTCTCTGCTGTGTTGCGTGAGCGACCCCACGTACCAGTTAAGGAGCGGGATGTCGGACACCTCCTCAAACGCATAATACCGGACTTGGACGAGCCAGATCGCTCAGGCGTCACTTTTGGTTTTCTCAAGGCCGTCATGAACCGCGGATTTGAGGTTCCTGAAATGTACGAGGCCATGGACAAAGTCGCCGAGATGATGATTACCAATCAGACCAAGTCCGCCCGTGATACCGCCCGCAGCCATTACTTCCAATTCTTGACATCATACACACAAAGCGAGAAGCGCTTCAAGAAGCAAATCGAGTTCCTACTGAAAAACTTGCGATATGAGCATATGGAAGGTAGACAGTCCGTTATGGAAGCCATCGATCTCATTATTGGGAAGGCATTGCCCCGGTTCCCAGAAAAGGCGCAACACGAGTATCACGGCATGATGTTCCTGCCGCTAATCAACGCTGTGGCGAACGATGACTCAAGCAAGTGCCGAGAGATGGCCAGTTTGCTCGTAAAACGGCTGTTCCAGCATGCTAGTGACAAGCGATTGCAAAGCTTTGCAAATGATCTCAGGTCTTGGCTGGAACAGGACGACAACGTCGGATTGAAACGACTTGGCATTCAGTGCTGGGGCTTTTACTTTGAAGCAATGGAAGACGATGCTGAGGCGAAAGAGCTTTTACGAGTTCTTGACAGACTCGACTCGACGATTGACCAATGTCTTGGTCGGCGCGGCGAAGATGATTGGGAGTTACTCTACTACTCTTTGACATTACTCTCCAAGGCCTGCAAAAAGTACACCGGCACCATGTTCTCCTCCAGCAAGGATAGTTTGTGGACCGCAGTCCAGGCTAGTGTGTCGTACCCGCATATGTGGGTCAAGCTCAAGGCCGCAGACCTCATGGGCACATACTTTGCTCATCTTGGAGTCTCCAACAAAGACACTGGCCTTGAAGCGCTGCCATTGGAAGGATCTGGTGGCTTGCAGTTGGCAGAACAGAACATGACGCAGCTCTGCAACGCATTCTTGAGGAACTTGTTAAATCCAGAGGTCTCGGAACAGCTTTGCATGCAGAGTGTCAAGAACATCGCTTTCTTGGCGCGATGCTTTGCCGTTAATGGGGCGAAGTGGCAATGGCAAAACACGGATGACGAAGACGAAGTGGAAGCCGAGCGGAACGGGACCGTCGACGACGATGCGGCAACCGACGAAGACTTTGAAGGCTTCTCTCCTCCCCCCACCGTCACCACTACAGCAAAGCACACCAAAGAAGCACCCCCATTAGCTATCCACCGCCTCACCATCCGCCTCTCAGGCATCGTCCGCAAAGACAAATCCACCATCAACGCCAAAACAGCAATCATGAATCTCTTCGACACCATGGCCGCAAAATTTCCGCTCGAACCCCTCTCCGCCGCCCTCCCACACCTCCTCACAACCCTAAACACGCTAACGGACCCCGCAACAACGGTGCCCCGCGCCTTCACAAACCCCAACGACACGTCCCTTAACGAACCCAACGAAGTGTACAAGGCCCTCATCGATAAGGCGCGCGAGGTTATGAATACGCTGCAGAAACGACTAGGTACACAGGAGTATCTTAAGGTCATGAGTGAGGTGCAGAGGGGGGTTCGGGAGAGGAGAGAAGAAAGGCGACGCAAAAGGAAAGTTGAGGCTGTGAATGATCCCGAGAAGTTTGGCAAAGAAAAAAAGAGACGGCATGATGTTGCGAGGGTTAAGAGAAAGGCGAGGGGGGCTGAGGAGAAGGGGAGGAGGAGGGGCTGGTGAGGTGGAAGAGAGGTCTGCATTTTACGGTGTTTGTGTGAGTAAAAGTTTTAGTATTTGCTTGTTTGTGCGTGCATGGATGGGGTTTTCTAGGAGTATATGGACATAATGCATATGATACCCTTCATCACCAATTCCACGGCGACAACCCACATGGGTTATCACAGTGCGATTTCCAATCAAACGCCATACCGGTCCTCCCATCATTGCTCACGCCGCCGAAAGAATAGCCCCACGAGAATCCCGCGCCCAATTAGACTCAACACGCGGCGCATCAGCACTCCAAGCCTGCCAAGCCTGTTCGGCACCACTCTCACCGGCCTCCACACCCACCCCGTCCGTCCTCCTCAGCCCATCCAGCAACTCCGCAAGCCCAGCATCTTCTCTCCGCAACCAGATCCTCACCGCCTCACCCTCAATCTTGGCCCGTCTCGCCATCCACCACAAGTTCCCATTGGCAAACATGCTGAACCACCAGCCCAGCAAAAACACGGCATAAACATCTTTCGCTTCGAGCAAGGCCAAGAACTCTGGCGTAACAAACGCAGCGAAGTTGAGGAAACTGGGACATGTCGCGTGGGTGAGACGCAAATGTTGGATGCGAGAGAGGATCAGGACAGCCAAATGGTACACATTATTCGTTGGCGTCGACGCGGCCGTGATGTTGAAGACTTGTTTCACGCGCTCAGGGATGCACGACGTGTCGTTTTGAGTCATCCATTCGGGGACCGTGGCGCTGGGCTTCTGTTTCATGAGGGTGTGGAAGAGACTGGCTGGTCGTGTGGGATTGGCGATGCGCCAGAGATATTTCTTGCCTTCGCCTAGTTTCATCCAGGAGAGGTCGCTGGGCTCTGGGGGCTTGAGTGGCCATGCTGCTTCGATGCGGTCGGCTTCCATGTACCAGAAGGAGGCGGCGCCGAGATGGACGCCGGTGGCCCAGATGGCGTCGAGATGGGAGGGTGGGATTGGTTGGGCGAGCTCGGTGTGGAAGAGGCGGGTTCCGAGGTCCCAGTGCTGGAGGGAGGCGTATTGGTGTTTTGAGGCCAGGGCGGGGGAGTGGGGGAGGGATAGATCGGCGTCGTGCATCAGGGTTAGGCCGATGAGCATGTGCATCAGGAAGCTATGCTGTTTGGATACTGTTAGCGCTGCGATCGAACAAATCTCTGGTTTTTTGGGGATTGGAGATATGTCATGTCCTTACCTTGACAGCAAGCTGGCATATGATATCTCTATATGTAGACGCCATTTGGAAGCCTAGAGGGGGGTGAAGAGTGAGTTTGTATATTCAGGTACCGATCAACAAACGAATACTGACTTCCGATAGTCAAGGCAGTTCGCCTTTGGAATCTCGTCAGTATCTCCAGATTGGCTTCGGAGAACTTCCAAGATGAGCTGGCGGACCAGGATGTCGAGCCAGTGCCCAGTTGTACATCCGGGCAGCACCAGTCCGACTGAAGCGAGTCACTGATCATGGCTGTGACGGCAGCATTGATCGATATAGGTGACCAAGGGGTTCCTAAGCTGTTGTCGACCCAACAGTTCGCAGTAGTATCCAATGGCATAGCGGTTGTGGTAAAACCTGTAAAGTCTGGTGTTTGTCCGACGTGAGCATTGGGGTCACTGTCTGAGCATGACACTGCCCCAAAGCTAACGATGTGCTGGGTAGGCATCGAAGACATAAGATCCACTTGAAACGATCCTTGAGCAGCCACATCTAACGAGGATTTCGAGCTGCCCGGGGCATAGTCGCAAGACACGCCATAGGACTTGCACTTGATGCAGCGCGGACGTGTCTCATCGCACTGGGGTTAACTCGATTAGCTTCGTCAAGGGCAATGTCTATTGCAAAAGGACACACCTTGACTCCCCGTAACTTGCAATTCCCACAACCTTTTCGCGACTTTGCATGGGCCCGGCGCTTTCTTCCAGGTATAGTTTTGTGCTTCGATACGATGGAAGGCATGGTGGTGGTCTGCATAGGTACCTAGAGAGGGCGGTTGGAGAAACCCGCGCAGCTGATTAGGTAGGTAGACTGCTTTGTGGAGAAATACGTAGACGGGTCTAACTCTCACTCGTATGACACGATAGTGGAAATGCGCCATCCCGCAGTTATATACACCGTAGTTCCGCATATGGGCCGTGGCGGTTACCTGGGTAGGATCCGCGCTAACAGTTCAGTCTAACCCGCGTTCGTATCCAGGATCACATCCAGTGCCTGATTGGCTGTGAAGACTGAACGGGGCTGTCAAAGACCACATCATTCCTCTCAGCTGCTATTACAGCTATCCCAAAATCCGAGCAATGTTCTCCACCGATAAGACGATGATCCTAGCTGCACTGCATAGCAACGCGGCCGGCTCTTGGGTGTTAAAGACGGGGGTACAAGTATAGCTTCTGTCCATGTACAAGATTTACTGCCTCATCTTACTGCCTCGACGAGATACTATCCCAAACGAAACATTTGTCTCTTCTCTGTGCCAGCACGCTTCCCAAGACGATGAGAGCGCTTGTTCAAGAAGGGAAGAATCGTCCATTGACCCCAAAAGAAGTACCAACTTAAGAACCTGGTCCCGGCTCAGTAGTCGTCCTTGTCAACCTGCTTCAACACCATCTTCGAGGGATGTTGAAGCTAGGAAAGCAGAGAGGCTTTGACGCGAAGAGAGAGTTTAAGCTGGACTTCGAGAAGGGGTTCGACTGGGTGAGCGAGAGCCACGAGCTTGGTCAGACGGCTGGCGCCGTAAACGGAAGGTACGTGAGATGCTCTAAGCAGGCGTGTTAGCAAAGGAAGTCTCGCCCCAGCCAAGAGTCGAGCTCAAATGAACCTTGGAAGAACCACGAAGCTTCACGGGCATGATCGAGGGAGAAAGAAAAGAGAAACTCCATGCATTGTGGGTTGGCCGCTTGGCGCTTTCTGCCAACTATCCAATATGTGAAGACACGGAAGCCGAGGCCAGTTGCAATCTCAGATCCAGGCCTTGTCATCCACCGACTATCTGGGGTAAAAGTCCCACTCCAAGAAAATGCAACAATCCGTCATCGTCCGTAAACGTGATTATGACCTTTTAACGCCGTGTGCCGACTTCCATAAGCCCTTGATGGATGCCTTAACAGTACGCCAATCGTAGCTGCGACAGGCGGTGGTCGAAGCCATCGGAGAAGGAGCGTCGGTCTTTTCCGCTACTATCGAGTTGGTTGTCGAGGTACGCGTATTGCCGCCGCGACTCGAAGAGCGTGTCGAGAGTACGCTATCGGTTTTGAGGCCCACAGGAGTCTTGCCATTGTTTCGCTCGTGCGATATCACCTGTTCCTGAGGCCTCTCGCACCCCTAGTCAATGCCGTGTTGTTTTTTGAGCTTTTCTAAGTTCTCTTGGCGCTCGGCGAGATCGTTCGCGGCCTTGAGCATTTTGTCTGGCTGGTGATATAATACTGCGACAGTCAGTAGCCATGCGCGGGAGGGGAGAGATGCGTTGCGTACCGACGAGATACCGGTTCTGGAAGTTGAAGCCGTTCAGCTTGTCGCAAGCCGACTTTGCGTCCATCACGTCTTCATATACGACGAAGGCAGTGCCCTTGGTGTTGTTGGCGATGCCCTGGCGGATTTGGCTGCGTGGTGTTAGCAATCTGCCGCGCTTATACATGCCAAGCTGTCGTTCAGGCATAGAAGGAAGACGTACCGCACCGGGCCGAACTTGCCAAAGAGATCGAAGAGTTCCTCGGGGGTGACGTTGAAGCTACCAACGGGTCAGCGCGTGTCACGATAGAAGGCATCGAGTCGGACTAACCTCAAGTTCTTTACGAAGAGAGCTCTGTAGACATGACATGTTAGCGCAGTGTCGTGTGAGTTGGCCGCAACAGCCTTGCCGCGAGCGCGCGATGCGGAGCAGGGCCGACGTACCGGTTGACTTCCGGGGCCAATTTTCCTCCTCGACTCATACTTTGGCGACTGTAGTGGACGGTAAAGGACGGGCTTCTGGGTTGGTGATCGACGGGCGCGGGGTGGGGAGGTTGATACGCAGGTGTAGCGTGGTGAACATGCGGGATCTATCCATGGCGCTCGGGCCATGCAAGTCACGTGACAAAACCACCTGAGGCCGGAGCGACCCACACGGAGCCACGATGGAGATGTTGTGCTGGCCGAGAGTGCGGCATGTAGCCTCTTGGGAGCGCCGAAATGTGTATAGGAATCTGGTGAAGGAGGCAACCGCCGAGTAGAACATGTAGTCACTTCTGTGCACCCCGTCGCTCCCCAAGAAGTCGAGCGCTCGAATCGGAGATGCGGGCTTGCAGCGAATAGAGCGGCTCGTCGCTCCAGGGCGCCTCCAACCATTTCCACCCCAAGCACTGCACGACGACTCTGCGTCCACCCTTTCTCTCCCGTTCTTGCGACCACGACATCCCGCGCCCTGGGCCGTGTTGTTCGCGCTGGCACGCCCGAGTCCGATCGAGCGCAGCGATTGTCTGGTCGGCGGCCGCAACATTCCCAAACCATCCCCGCGACATCTCCACCTGCACCACCACCACCACCACGACCTCCACCACCCACCACCCCATCCCTACGCTCCTTCGCCCCCGGCCGCGCCACTGTCGCTTCGATCCAGGATATGCCCGTGTCTGATTGTGTCTCCGCCTGCCTCTCCGCCTTCAGTGCCGCCGCTCCGTAGCCGCGCATCTGAGACGCCAGACCGAGGAGCACCTCGCACCTCCGAAGCCACCATCCACTCACCCCGCCCCGTACCAGCACCATGAGACGGATCTCTTCCTTCAAGGAGCGGTATAGGCAAGCTTCGGCACGCGCCGCCACACCTCCGCCGCCCGCCTACGAGCCTCTGTCGCCTCTCCTGTCGCCGACGACGCCCTCGACAGCACAGCCCGCGGGCAATGCGAATCGCCTGACCGCGTCCCTGCATCCCAGCGGGCATACCAATCATGCCCAGAACACTACGCTACATGTTGAACAAGGTGCGCGCGCACCGCAGGAGCACCTCTCCCCGGCGGTGACGTATGAGCCATCCTCGCGCTCCGCACCCCGTCCGTCGCAGTACACTCTGCCGCGCGAGTCACCCATTGAGACACTCGCGGATGTCGCCATGACTACGCAACATACAGGCCCAGCTTACATTGAGCTGTCGCGCCAGACTTCACACCCAGCGGCATCGCCGGCGACGCTCCCGTACCCGATTGGCGAACGCGCCCCAACACGCGTCTTTGCTGCGACAGACACTACCTACTCGTTTCTCGAGCGACCAGCGAAGCGAGCGCGCTCCGAGGTATATGGGTCTCCGCAATACGGCCAGTCCCATGCGAGGCCGGCCACTAGTCACATTCCAGGCTGGTCCTACAACGTCGAGCAGATGGTCGACAGCGGCAGCCGCATGTATCAAAACACCGGCCATCCCAACGACAGGCTTTCCGATGCCCAGCTGCTGCTCGATTTCTTCAATGTGTCTACACAGACTGCACACTCACCACCCTCGACGGCAAAGCGGTGGAGCGTCTCTCAGTCGGCGCCGGCTGAGCAAGCTTCACAGCAAACACAGCACACAAAGCAAACGCGTGAGCCTGCAATCCCATATGTAGCGCCACTGCCGCCTTCTGATCACGACACCCTGCAGACGCAAGCTCCCGTACATGTGACCGACCATTCCCAGCCCTCCGCCGACCCGGCCCAGACCGCCTTGGCTGCACAAACACATACACCGCCTGAGGATACATCAAGTGCAGTTCCACAGCCTGAAATGCAAGATTCCGGTCCCAGTGAAGAGGCTAAGCCAAAGAAGCACCAGGGCTGGCCGAAAGGGAAGCCGCGGGGACCTCGTAGCACCTCTGCGACAGGCAAACGGAAGAGGTCAACGCCCAAGCCAAAAAGCGCGTCGTCTACAAGCACCTCTGCAGTACCAGACCAGTTACAATCGCCGCTAAGCCTCGCAGCAGAGCAGCCCCCCACTGTCCCTGGGGAAGGCTCAGTTCTTCCCGAACCGCTCGCCGAATCATCGCAGTCCTCGAAGTCCCAAATTCGCCGCCACTCTTTCTCAACACCCTCTCTATCGTTTTCGAATCGAGGGCCGTTCTCGACGTATGAGCGTGCCCGGTCGCTTCCTCTGGGGCCACAGAGAGTCGTATCAGCTCCGGTTGCTAAGCCTGCGAAAGCCCCCGGCGAACCGGACCTTATATGCGCCGCTTGCAACTCTTCCGCAGCAGACATCAAAATCGGTGACGGTGAGCAATGGATCGGTTGCGATGGCTGCAAAGAGTGGTATCATTACCCTTGCGCTGGGTTCAACAGTGAGCGGGAGGTACGGGAGGTAAACAAATTCTACTGCGAACCGTGTAGACCCAAGTTTGGTGAAACAACGAGTAGGTCTACCGACGCACCTTGGGCTTATAGTGCTAACATGGTCCAGAGGTTCGTAAATCCGTCCGGGCCCACACAACCGTTGACTACGCCGGTCTGAACGAAGGTGTGCTTAAGACATCTGACGACAACCCGGAGCATCACTACATTGCGGCATTCAAGAACGGCGACATCGAGTTTACCCCGGAGACATTCGCACGCGTGCCGGCGCAGCTTATCACCGGTGATTTCCTCGAGAAGATGAACGGCTTCAAGGAACCTATCCTGATTCCTAGCGCCCTGAATTCTTCATCCGAGGCGTCCACCGAGGAGCCCGTCGTTCAAGATACAACAGAGGATATGGGTCAACAGCCTGATGGGCCCGTGTCGCATTTCGAATACGAAACTGTTGCCGATGACGGTCAGGACAGCCTCGACATGGTGATTCCAAAGGGCCTCACGGTTCGACGCGTGGCCGAGTTGTACGGTCCGAACGAACCCGTACCCGTAATCGATGTCAAAGCACAGGAGGGCGAGGGCAAGAAGTGGACTATGGGGAAGTGGGCAGACTACTACGAACAACAAGGTGAAAAGCCTGTGCGGAATGTCATCAGTCTTGAAGTGTCGCGCAGTAGGCTAGGGAAGCTTATTCGACGGCCAAAAGCTGTTCGAGACATGGATCTGCAAGACTCGGTTTGGCGCGAGGACGACAAGTTCGCTCCACCACCAGTGCAGTTCTACTGCCTGATGTCCGTCGCCGACTGCTTCACCGACTTTCATATCGACTTCGGCGGTTCTTCGGTGTATTACCACATTGTGAAAGGCAGAAAGGTGTTCTTCTTCATTCCACCGACGAAGCAGAATCTCAAGAAGTACGAAGACTGGTGTCTTTCCCCCAACCAGGGACATGATTGGCTTGGCAAACAAGTCAAGGAATGCTACCGGGTGGACCTCTACCCCGGGGACACGATGCTGATACCCTCCGGCTGGATCCACGCGGTGTGGACTCCCGAAGACAGCCTCGTCATTGGAGGTAACTTTCTCACGCGCATACACTACGGTATGCAGATCAAGATCCTGGAGATCGAAAAGAGCACCAAAGTGGCTTTGCAGTTCCGGTACCCTTTCTTTCAGAAGATTATGTGGTTGACCGTCATCAAGTATTTGGAGGAAGACCCTGTCCCGGAGCCGATTCAGCAGCTCCTGCAGAGTGGCGAACAGTTTCAACGATCCATACCTATCTATTGCGAGCCTGATAGGTTTGGCCACAACTCGCATCTGGGTGCACCGAACTACAACAGACGATACTACTCTAAGCACGAGTTGGAAGGCCTTGCAGACCTCCTGAACTACATTTGGAGAACAGTGCTTATTACGGAGGGCAAAATCGATGTGCCACAGAAGACCCGCGGAGCTGTCAACAAGTCGATCCCGAAGGGTCATGGTGAACCTCTTGTTTTGGCGCGTTGTTTTGCAATGTGGATTGCTTGGAAGCGTGGAAATGAAACTATACCATCGTGGGCATTCTCCGACGCTACCCTTCCCGAAGTCGCTGAGACTGCTGAGAAGAAGCTCAGTGCAGCACAGGTCAAGAGATTGGAGCGAGAGACGCTGAACGAGGCTTTACGGGCCACAGCAGAACGGTCCTCGGCCCGTATTAGAGCCTCCGACGTGGTCCCAGAACCTTCACCTCCCGATGCAGTAGGGTCTTCCAATAACTTCGACATGATGCCCGTCACTTCTGGCCCGTTGACCGGTTTCCTACGTCCTTCCGCGAACAACCCGCACATCACTACGCCGAAGACGTCTCAGCTCGGGCCAAAACGCGTTGCCTGCGATGCGTGTAGGAAGCGCAGAATTCGATGTAAACATAAAGACGATCTCATCGACACACTGAAGCCAGGCATGCACACCATCGACCTTTCAGGCTCCTATGGCATATCCGTAAAACGTCGACTTAGCGATCACTCCATTGCTGACAGTCTTTCCAACGGCACTAGCGGACCCGTGAACGGAGGTCCCATAATGGCTGACGTCAATGGCGACCCGTACGCACTCAAGTCTGGCAGAGTCAAGGCTTGTGCTGATTGTCGCAAGAGCAAGGTAAGATTACTGAAGCTTGAGAATAGAACGAAGCTAACATCCATAGCGTCGTTGCATACATGATGAGTATGGCAATGTTGATCCTATCAAAGCAAATGAAATCCCCATCCCGAGGGGCTCAGCATCAAAGAGGCGGCGGGTTAGCGACGAAGACACTCTAATCGCACCTAAGAGGATGAGACAGAAGTCTTCGTACGATGATGAATATCTAGACGGCGATATGCATTCGCGGCATTCACTGCCAAATCAGTACAGCGGCGGACCAGCATTTCTCCGGGATATTGCGTACTCGGCCCAGCAGGCGTTGGATCAGACGCCAGATGACGATCTGGTACCCGTTGACCCTGCCCTCCAAGCATATGCTAATATCGATTACACCGCCACGGCCATGGAAATGGGCTCGTTGCATACGAATGGTGACACGGTCATGTCGTCGGTAGAGTACCAACCAACCGACCTAATGCTCATGGACGGCATGGAGCTCACTGGACACGATGGCGAGGCACAGAAACCGCGCGTCGGGCCACAGACTCCGGGGCCGCCACCGCATAACGATACCGCACACGCACATACGAACGGCTTCGCTTCCAAGCCCACAGTTGAGCATCACGCTGTCCGCCACCCATCCTCGCCAGTCTCACCCCGCCACGTCTCAGCTACATCACCCATAGTCAACAACAACAACTATAATCCTTACCTGACGTCCCCAGCTACAAACAACTACAATAATTTCACCACAAACTCAGACTTCCCGCCTCCACCCATCACGCCCTCGTACAAAGCGCTTGGACAGCAGCACTCTTCGGGCCGCAAATCAAGCCAAACACCGTCGCGCGGTGGCAGGAATAGCAAGACCCCCAAGTCAACGCCGAGCAAGAGACAAGACAGCAGCGGCATCAAACTGGAACATGGAATGAGTATGGGCACCGGGGTGGGCATGAATATGGGCATGTTGGGCATGATTGATCCGAATCTTGACCAGGCGAGCTTCGATCTCATCAAGCAGTTGCAACAGGAGGACCTTGGTTTGCGGAGGAGAAGTCGCTGAGAAAGTGTTTTTCTTTCTTTCTTTTTCCTTATCCCATGTCACACACCTTCTCTTTGTTTACCAATATTGGGAGGGAGGGGGAGGCTGGCGCTGGTGTTTCGCATATTCGTGCGTGTGAGAAAGGAGGACGATGCACTACGCGGGCGGCTTTTACCTGTTCTTTTTTTGTTTCTTTTTACTCAGCAACTTTGTATTTGTTGTTTGTTTTTTTGGTCCTTTGTTTACAGAGAAGGTTGCTTATACCCACACTGGCACTGGGATAGTGTACATTGCACCTTTTCTTTTCCCTTATCATCTATCATCCAAACTTTACATTGGGGAACCCCTTGCGGAGGTGGTTTTCCATCATGTAACGCCAGCGAGCACGGTATTGCGCTGTTAACCTTGACTTTGTCTGCGCGGAAACAGTGCGGTTACGCACATGTGCTCGTCGCATAGTATCAGAAACGAACAAGATTTGAAGACGAATAAGCAGTGTTTGGGAGCGTGACAGGGTCGGGTCATTTCATTGGACGTGGCCTATTCGTGACTGGTATAGTTGATACATGGCCAGCTATTGGCGTTTACTGGATTGAACGGGAGGGTGCACGTAGCCCGCTCTGAGCACGCTACTTTTCCTACTCGAGCGTTCGGCCCCGCACCTACTCCAGCGCACTCGTGACGTTGGAGAACTCGCCCTTCTTGAGCTTGGTCTCCCAGAATATAGGATTCGTGTCGTTGAAGCCATGCTTGACCCAGCCATCCTCTTTGACATGGTACAAGTTGATGAAACCACCAGAGTATGCGTCCCTATGCGTAGCAGCCAAGATACTCCTCCGGCCCAGCTCCAACGCCTCGTCGTCCTCGAGCTCGTACTTGTACTGTGCGTCGAGCACACCGTATGCGAATGTCTGACCGGAGCCGACACAGAAGAGGTTGCCAGCGAGACGCGTGCCGTCGCTGTCGATGTAGTAGAGCGCCGGGCCTTCTTGCGGGGTGACGCCGGCGCACATAGTTCCCTGGGTATTGCTGTTAGTTTGCGCAGGCGCTTGAGGGTGTGGCTTGGGTCAAATCACCATGCTCAGTCCCATGCCCTTGTACGAGTAGACCAAGTTGGCCAGGATCTTGGACGCCGCGGCGACGGAGATGCGGCGCTTGTGTCGGAGTTCGTACAGGCGACATTGCATGCCCAGCCATGCGAGCCAGTACTGGCAGTCCTGTCACACAAGTTAATATGTACATTCTTCTCATTCTCTATGTACGTATCATCGTTGTCTTACCGCAGCGCCACCGGCCATAGTTCCCAACAAGCAGTTGTTGATCTCGATGACCTTCTTGACCGTCTGACTCGCTATCCAGTTTCCAGCCGTGGCTCGCGAGTCGGTCGCTACAATGATGCCGCCCTTGAAGCGAAAGGCGAGCGTCGTGGTGCCGTGGGCAATTTTGATGGGGCAGTTGGGGTTGGAGTAGTCGTCTGTCATTGCGCGGAGCCATGATGCCGCCTACGACACTGTCAGTACATCGTATCCGGGCTGCTATGCGAGTATGGCGCATACCTGGCCTACTGGTGGCAGCGCAAACTTGAGAGAGAGCTCTGGGGTGCCGCTGTAGAGCTGCAGCTGCTCGTCCTCGGTCGGGCCCTCCTCCGTGTAGGCGGGCCGGCTGTACTGCGACACCAACGAGTCCATGGCTGCGACTGTATGTATTGGGCGTGACCAGGGGGTATCCGGGAGTAGCAGAGGGGGGTCAGGCAGTCGTGGCGGGGTGGGCTTGTCTTGCTTGTTGCTTGTTGCCGTCGTGATGTGAGCTCAGAGCTCCGGCCATGTCGGTAATGCCAAGATAATGCCAAGGCCAGCCGCGTCCCTAGCTGCTGCCTTCACCTCTTGCACCACTCTTCTTACAACCTCCCAACTGCGCACCTGGGCAGAGTCTATATGACTGACCTGACTGACCTGACTATCCTAAGACTACGGTCTCTCTACAGTACTTGTGTTGCCTCTACCTACTCTTCAAACCTAGCGCCGGCATAGCGATGGTGTCACTGTCTACGCCTCGCAGCAGTTGCGGAAATGACTGGCTCTCATACCTACCGGTACCGGTAGCGCAGAAATCACCAACGTAACCAAGAGACGCAAAGACTCTTTCAAAGCCCTCACTATGTCATACAGGCCTGCAAAACACCCGCTTCGCCAAATATCAAGCGAGCGTCGAGGCTCAAACGTCACACGCACCCCATTGAAACTCGAGGTCATCCAAGACATCGCGCCAATCCACGCGCCCATCCCGCCCTCACCAGCCTCAGTCACTCGCCCAGCGGACCTGAACACATGTTCGCATCGCTCATATGCAGGCACCGGCAACAATCATGCCTGTCAACTTCTTGCCCACCCTGTCTCATTTGTTCCTTTCATTGTTTGCAGACGTGCGGCCCGCGTGCAGTACCTGCGTGGTATGCGTGATGGTAACGAATGACCGAGGATGGTGGCCATGTATATACATAGGACGCCGTGATGAAAAGGTATGATAGCGCCAACATCAGCTGTAAACAGTCGTGCTGAAGTACTTATCCTCTCCCACTTATTGTCCCATTCATTTCAAACCACCTGAATGCCCCGTTACGAAACAACAAGCCATTCTCGTTCACATTCATACTACCACCCTTCAAGACCACCATCAAGTTACACGCCCTCCTTCTCAACATCCTCCTACCACCGCATAGCACCCCCAACACGCCTCCGCCCCCTCCCTACGCGTATCGATTCGGGCGTCGATATCCCCTCTCGTAGACATGTGCTGGTTCACGCTCGCGCCAACCAAAGGCAAAAAGAGTCACCATCACCACCGTTCTTCGTCAGATTCTTCATGTGTGGAGGAACTCGTCCGCGTGCGCCGTAGCCCATCACCGCGCTTTACCGACGTCCGTGTCAAAGTGCCGAGTATCAGTCTCGAGGTGGAGGAGCAGAGCCATCATCATCATCATCACCATGCACATCCGCATTTGCATCACCATCATAGGCATCCGCATTTACACCCGCTGCATATGCATCCTGTACACGGCCATCACCTCCTCCACCCTCACCACCATCACGATATGAAACTCCGGGGTCCCGGCAAAAAGCGCCATCCACAGCCACCTTGTCCTCCACCACCATCCCGGGAACCTTCTCGCTGCCGACCTCCGCGAGACTGTTCACCATCACGGCCCCGAGAACCTATATACCGCACGCAAATCATTGAGCCCTCTGGCCCAGCCGTCAGAGAAACTACGCGTGCTGCACTCCGTAGCAGTGTGCAACCATCGCGGAACAGACACGTTCTGCGACGAGTGGCCGGGTACGAAGTGCTGGGCAAGCAAGTACCCTGGGATTGGGATTGCGTAAGTAGTAGTATAGCGAGTGGCAGTAATAGTAGTGGTGGTGGGTGGAAGAAAGGTCGTGGAGGATTGAAATACCCGCCGTTTGGTAGTATGGATAGATGGCTGTAGACGTAGTATCAATGCATAAGCTTCATCAGTCCTGTGTGGTTTTTTGCTTTGAAAACATGAAGCACTTGAGGATCTTCAGTACAAAGGCTTGGTTTCCGCGCAATTTACATGTACATCGTATAACTAATGGGTATTCTAAAAAAGGTATGATTACGCTAATGCAGGGGATATTTGGTACAGGCTACCAACGCGCCTTGATGAAAAAACATGTTGGTGAAAAAAAAAGGGATGGAGGAGGCGGGGGGATGTGGAGAGAAGTTGGTAGCGATAGTATAACCGTCATCCATCCTAGACGACTTTTATGTTTAGACAGATTGGGGGACCCGCGGAATACTTCCTGCCCCGTCTTTGAAGAAAAGAAGAAAAAATGGCCGTCCTAATTCCCCCCCATATGTGTTTGTCGAGGGAGAAAGGGGGGGGATATAAGCTTGTTTTTGTTGCAACTTGCTTATTATCATCATTATCATCATCGTTTGTATGAATGTTAATGTCTCTGCTTCGCGGGCGGGGGCATCGTCGTCTTTTTGTGCTACACAGTAGCGACTCTCTTTCTCTCTCTCTCTCTTTGTTTACTTCGAAATCCCCTTTTCTCATTTCGTTCAATTCGCCATTCGTTTCACCTTTTGCCTATCGGTGGGCCTGGTTTCGCACCGGCGTACAAGGCATGCGTTGGGGCAGCAGTGGTGGTGTTATTTTTGTTGTTACCCCAGTTGCCGACGCTGCTGGTGCGCTTGTTGCGTGAGCCTTGTCTTGTGACGCTGCTGCCCACTTCCTTGCGCCCTATTACGCTGCCGAACCCCAGCACCTCTGGCCGATCGAGGTCGAAAGGGTCCGACTGCCGGACTGTACGTCCGGTGGGTAGTCCTGGTGTGAAGAGATTGGTGCCTGGTCGGCTGGGGCCCGGCTCGCCGAAGAAGGTGTAATTGGACTCGCGAGATGCGCCGCTGGAGGTTGCGTCAAAGGTTGGTAAGGCCATTGATGAACGGCGGCGGTTGTGGCTTGGGGGGACGGCTTGGACGGCGGCTGGTGGGTCCTTGAATGGGTCGTTTGTGGGATGCGAGAATGGGGGGTGCGAGCTTAGTGCAGACATGGAGCTTAGGGTGCGCTGATGACCGCTGGCCGGAACGCCTGTCCACCCTGGCCCATTTCTGGCCGGGTCGAGGATGGAGGCAAATAGATCTTGGGATACTGGATTGGCAGTGGCAGCCGGCACTTGAGGTGCTACCGACGCAACCCGAGCATCAGGGTTGAGTAACATGAGCGTACTTGGCGGGTCCGGGTCGGCAAATGGGTTTATGGTGTTTCGGTTTGGTGAAGGTGTGTCCTCCATGATGCCAGGGAAGCGGTAATTCGATGAGACGCTGCTGGGCTTCTTGCGGAGCAGGTTCCTTTCGCTCTTCTTGCTCGAAGTAGAGCCGGAACGTTTGACTCCAAGCAGTCCCTGTGGTTCACTGGCTGATCGGACTCGGCCGCTGGAGTCCGTCGAGTACACCGAGCCAACGCTGCTTTGTACAGTGTGTCGCTGATATGGATTACCGACGGGTCCAGCTTGGCTTCCCTTGATCCTAGCGACAAAGACTCCTACACCGTGCGGTATTGATTTCATCTTTTCCACGAGCCTCGGGCCCACCGGTCTCTTCTCGTTCCATATTCGCGGCCTTGACTTCCGCCTCCGCAAGCAGAAGAAGAGTAGTCCGCTGATCAGAGCTAGGGCAGCCACACCGCCAAAGACGCCTCCAATGACAGCTCCAATGTTGCCGCCCGGTATAGTCAGAGGAGTATCGTCAGCAGTGCCCTGATCAGGCGCAATGATGCCATCTGGGCCTCCAGTTGTTACAGCTTCCAATATAGAGCTTGTTGGTGGCGGCTGCTCCCTTGCGGGTATATCCGTGATTGACAATGGTGGGGTGGTATCGGTTGGTATAGGCAGTTGGGGACTTGTATCTGCGGATTCGACGGCGCTGGATGCAGCTGGATATGTGACACGAGCCAGTGTACTCGAAGACGCAGCGGCCGATGTAGGGATAGCTATAGGTAACGTGTCAGAGCTTGTTGGAGCAGCAGTAGGTGCTGCGTCAACGCGGGTCGAAACAGCAATGGGTGCGAGTACGACGCCAGAGTCTGTTGGAACCAAGCTCGTTGGCGGAGCTGAGGAAACAACAGCGACCTGCGGAGGCAGTACCGTCGACACTGTGGGCTCTGGCGGCGGCCGGGGGACAGCCGCTACTGGACTCGAAGGCGCAAACTCTGGAAGCGGTGTTATCGTACCTGTGGTGGAAGTTTCTGCTGCTGCTTCTGTTGTGGATGTTGTGGGCGCAGCGGCCGGTTCCTCTGTTGACTGTTCTGCTGGTGTTGTCGACGAAGATGGAGACGCAGGAGGAGGTGGTGGTGGCGGCGGTGGTGGTGGAGGAGGGGGTGAAGGGGCTGCAGCGGCGCTGGTCTGTATTTCCGGTGCTGGCTCAAGGATGGAGGATGTAGTGACTTCGGTGGGAGTGACGACGGATGGCTCCGGTGTTGATATGGCGGTTGTGAGGGCTGTACGGGCGCGGGAACGAGTGCATCGTCTCCCACTCACCGTCGTGATTGACTCCTGAGGGGTGGCCATGGGAGCAACAGCTCATAGAAAGAAAAAAAAAGCCGACAAGGGCTTAGAGAAAGAGACGAAGAGAAAGAACCTGAGGCGCCGCTGGCGCTTTGTGCATATTAGGCTGGGAGGTTGGAGTTTTCGGCTGCTTGATGCTGGACAATGGATCGACGAAGAGGCATGTTGGTATGCGTTCGAAGAGCAGCCGGATGCTTGTCAACCGTTGGCACACTGTGGTGCGCTTGTATCCTTCTGAAACGCGAGCGGCTTCATGTCGCGCTTCGAACAACACACATGAAGCGCGGTAGGCCTCGCACGTCGGAACCGCGGCGGTGTGGCCGTCTCACCCACCCGACAGGCTATGTTGGTGGCCGACTCGAGAGTCATGGTCGTGGTCGTAGCCATGGGAGCGGGAGTCTCCACGTGATGATGTCTGGAGGTTGTGTTGGAGATGTACGGTACCGAGCACGCCTCGCTTGGCACTCGTGAGCCACGTGATTCAGCCCCAGCATGTACGCTAGGAAAGGTTTGATAGTTGAAAGCGCTTGGTTTCAGCTCTCTAATAACAATCAATCTTTATTCATGGATGTCTCCAGCCCCTCGTCGACGCTCTTCCGGATCCGTCATGCGATGCGTTTGATCTTGATCACCACGCCTACCAGTCCTGTCAGGCTACCTGTGACGCATGAAGAGCGCCGGATGTGCTCAACGCCTCGGCAGTGAGCGTACAATGAGCATACCAGCAGTTGGAGGCTTCGTTTCGAAAGCTTTTGGCGTCGAATGCCATGGGCCGCAATTGGATGCTCGTCCATGTTCGTCCACGTTCGTCGGAAAGATGTACGCGTGTGGAGACATGAGCTGGGTGCGCACGTCCGCTGGCTTCGCTCGACCTCACCTTCGCATCACCCTTTTCAACCCATTTGCGCACCTCATCAAAAGTCCTTAGGACGGGACTGCCAGCATGTTCAACTTCAGCGGTAAGTGTTATCTCCGGCCTTCCCTAGGTCGTCTCCTGCTAGGCGTCACGCCGACGCGTCGTATTCGCGAAATTATCTCACAAAAGGCCTCCCCTACGGCAACCTCACAAGAATTCCTTACCACCATCTTAATCGCGTTCTACTAAGCCTTGCGCCATGCATGGTTGATTTCTCGTTACTCCGAGCCTTGCCGAGGCTGCGCGTTTTGCTCTCACATATGGTGGGAGCATCTTGCACATGTTTTCGTCTGAGACGTGCCGCGCACGTGCAATAGGCATGGTTGCTGATACAGATTCGTTGTGCGCAGGAAACCTACTTGCAGGCCAACATGATACACAGAAACAGAGGTCGCCCCCATCAAAACCGACACCTGTCACCTTCCCCTCCCTTCAACCGCCCGAGCCGTCAATACGAACGCCACCGGCCGTCTGGACCGTGCAAGAGACAAACTTCTCTGCTCATTTTCTGGGGTTGAAGAAGCCATCCGACGTTAGGGAAGAAACGCTAGTTTTCCTGAACGTCACGTTTCAGCCCGAATATGATTTCGAAACATTGCTATCGTCT
This sequence comes from Decorospora gaudefroyi, assembly GCA_010015605.1. Classification (NCBI taxonomy): domain Eukaryota; kingdom Fungi; phylum Ascomycota; class Dothideomycetes; order Pleosporales; family Pleosporaceae; genus Decorospora; species Decorospora gaudefroyi. The sequence continues at coordinate 70,574 of ML975323.1, forward strand.
CTATCCAACAACGCACAATCACACATACCCCCCAGATCGTGGTTGGACCCACCTGGAGAGCACCAGCCTGCTGACTCTCTTCCTGTCGCGTTTTTGAGTAATGGCAGAAGATTACCGGAGCAAAGAGAGTTCTATATCCAAGCAAGAGAGTTGCTCTTCAAAAATGGGGATGCTTTCTCAACACTTACACGTAAAAGCAATGGAGGCCAAGCACGGCCCCGATTGGCCCATTTTCGGAAGTTTTGGGAATCGCTTGACAATTTGGCCTATTATTGGGACACATCCTTAGATGAATATCTTCCGCCGGCTCCAAAATCTGGCAGCGGAGGGGAAGAAACAGTCTCAGATTCCCTAGCAGGTTCCTCAAACACCAAGAGCCAGATTGTCCAAAACGAGGCAGATCCGGACTGCGTGTCGACAACGAAACCTGGACTCCGAACACCTGAAGAGGAGGAACCTCGGAAAAAAGTCAAAACGGAAGAGATGGGCCGTGAAGAAACACCATCCCTGGTGCACAACGCTAATGGCTTCAGTAACGGACCACTCGCTGCAAACGCTTCCTCTATGATGGCAAATCGTGTACTGCCTGCTCGAGTTCCACCGTCCAAACCGGGCACCAAGGATTCTCGAAGCAAGCTCGACAATCTCTCCAACGGATCTTACCGAGGTTACCGTATTGGCAATGGTGCTGAAATGCCAGATCAGTACCGCATCGACTGCGTACGTGCTTTTCTGGAACCCATTGCATGGTCGTTTGGCCTAACACTTTCACCACATCGCCGTCCACCTGTCCTCAAATTGGGACACGTTCGGTTCCCTGTTCGTATGAGCTCTGTAGCTTGGCGAAGCCCCAAAGATATGATGAAGGCGAGGCAGGGCCATATGGAAGGGCCTATTTTAGGTGTACAGTGCAGAGCAGACGTCAACTTTGGCTCAACCGGAAATCTATATGCGCAGTCCGCTCTTGATGCTGTGCGTGAACTGGGTGGATTGCTGCTACTTGCACAAGAAAGGGCTAGAGAAGGCAGACCTGAACGAAGAGAAGGGGAAGGCAAATGGTGGACCGCAAAGGAGCGCTGGGGTGGAGGTCCGGGAGGCGAGGTTGGCGAAGCTACTGGAGCCACCGACATACCTGTTAAAGACGCAGCTCCCAAAGCAGAAGAGAAGTCCGTTGAGCGAAATCGAGATGGGTCTAAAGTTCGTCGCAGGCCAACACCAGCGGAGATATGGAAAACTATAAGATGCGGAAACTCTCTCTGGGATCCAAAGGTTACATACGAGGCGATCGGTAAAGACAGAAGCGTTGAGTGGGACGACGTAGGGCTCCGTACAACGGTCCCAAAAAGGCTCGATTTACTGACCGCTTATTCTAGGTCTTCATGATTTCGTCATTGAACCACCACATCAGCCTATTGAACCTTCGCGTACATCCTGCGTATCTGGAGTATATCACCGAAGGCGAGCTTCCTGGCGAGTCGCCATCAGATGCAGATTGGTGCTCACCGAAATTGCGAAGAACACGGTGGTTTGACTTGTTCAACATCGATGATCGCACCGAGGCCATGAGAGGGATCTGGGGCATCATGTCGTATCTCATGCGTGCGAATAGCGAAGGCCATGCAGATACTGCTATGAACAAGTGATAGGAAAGCGGCTATCGGTGTGCCTCCTCTTAGAAATCCCGAGCGGCCAATGAGGCTTCTGTTCTACACAACGGGTCTGTAAGGCATCAACTTCGGCACTAAATTCAGAGTTATCTACCTGCAAGACCAGAACATCTCGGCATGATAATGCGGATCGTAATCAAGCTATTGGTAGCTGTGGACATTTAGGCCCAGTACCCATATTGTGTTCCCATTCGCCCTAACTCATCAACATGAGACGCCGAGCTAGATCCACCATGTACTACACCGTTCGAGATCGTATATTTTCGAGAGTGCATCGTGGAGGATGCTTGATTCAGGGAGCATACGAAACCACAGGGAACATATTTGCGGTTATGGCACCACCTATTTTCCCCTTCTGGTGTAAACCATCTTCTCCCGGCACACGAAGAATGTGCGCCAGGCACACAAGATATTGCGAGACAATGCAAGCAATTCTCCTCAGTCTTGCAGCCGACCGATCGATCCTGAGATGCCGATGCACAGCCGCTGGCGAAAGTAAGCCTAATGTAACAGAGCCACAGCGTGACCGGCGCTCTCTCAAGTTGTACGCACACCTTGTACAGCTGTTGGCTGGCATCTAACGTCTTGCACCACACATGGCGCAATCATTTATTAGTGCAACAAGCGTCACCAAGAATAAACGACGTTCCTCCACCAACATTTTAGACTAGGCTTCGCCACTTTCAGTATAACTGTGGCGCTTTTAGGCAGTCTTTTACGCCAGGGGCGCCTGACGCACCAACGTAAGGCGTCTGTCAAAGCGCCCGGCCGCTTCGAAGCACCTAAAACCCATGGTCGGGGTTACAAGCCCTACCGGTACGCCAACATTCGAACAACATTGCCCGGCCCCAGTCGACATCGAAGACGGTACTATTGCCCCCAAACAAGCGTCCATAGCCAGCAACCCGTTACACCAAGGATCGGCGCTTCTCCCCAATAGAGCTGGTAACCTTGGCGATAATGGGTGATAGCAATCACGCACTTACGACCAAGAACTGTTACATTCTCATTTGCACAAAGCACTAAAATCATCAGTTTCGTTACAAGATCCGACAACAGCAATCTAACCACCAACACTTCCAGCCAGACTACCCTCTGCCCATACGGTGACCCCGGTTCCCGGTCCAAAGCGGCCGCACACATGGTTCTCGATTCCGAGCCTTTGATCCGCAGACCGGGTTTTCAAAAATGCTCAGAAAAGTACCTAGGTACCTAAGTACCCAGCGCAGACAGTGCCCAGAGTCGGACCGCAAATCTCATTTCACATCATACCTCAACACCAGTGATAAAACCGTGGCCTTGACAAAGTCCCGATGGGAGCAGCAGGAAATCTCCCTTTCAACAGAATATTCACAAGATTGGTAACAGCATCAGAAGCGGGCATGTGCCGGGGGACCCATAGTCAGGAACGGCCGCTTTCGAACCCTGGGCCCCACCTTTCTAAGGACGCCTCTCACCGAACAAGAGTAACAGTGGCTTGAAAGCCTACGACGACGAGCGAGGATGAGCGGTCAGCAGCTCCGATTCCACTTGACACACCCGCACGCTTCCCTCTTTGTCTACCAGCCTTGTTTTTCGGCCCCAGGTCTATATAAGCCGCATGCATGACATGCATTGATGAATATCGCTTCCATCTCAGAGTCAGAGTCAACAAAGCTTCTTTTCTCCGTGCAAATACGAATCGATCGATCAGCTCTTCCTAGATCAGATCTCTTTCCGACCCCAATTCCCTCATATCGCCGAGGTGCTGCTACATAGCCATCTCTCGAAAGACCTATATCACTTCTCGCCTGCCCCATTGCTGGACATACATCAAAAACAACCCTTCACCTTTCCCAACTTCCTCCTCCCTACTCCATAAACCACCACCCAAAAATGTTCACCCCCATCGTCCTCCTCACCGCCCTCCTTCCCACCCTCATCACCAGCGCCTCCACCACCACCCCCAAGTCCCGCACCGTCCAAGCATCCCTCAACTCCGCCCTCCGCACCGCAGCCACAGCCTTTGACCGCGCCGCCCTGTTGCCCAACAACGAGGATTGGTACTACGACTTCCCCGCCCACTCCACCTACAACGCGCCCACCGGCGCCGTCATCAACGCCGATGCCGCCACCTTCCCTGCCCTGACGGGCATGGGCATCAGTATTGCGTTGCTGAAGCTGGCGCCCTGCGGTATGTTGCCCCCGCACTTGCACCCGCGTGCTACCAATCTCGTCACGGCCATCACGGGCAACACGACGACGTACATGATTGGTGAGAATGGAGTGGGCTTGAGGCAAGTAGACCTGGTGCCTTTGAGGGTTACTATCTTCCCGCAGGGCAGTCTGCATATGATGCAAAACAATGGTATGTGTTTCTCGTCCCTACTCCCTTCTATGCAGTTCGCACGTCCACTTGCTTCTTTTTTTCTCATACGTCTCGCACGTCATAGGCTAAGCGGATACAGGTTGTGAGGAAGCGCTCCTCATCAGCGCTCTCAATAGTGACGACAGTGGCACCCTCAACATCCTTCCCGCTCTCTGGTCTGTCTCTCAGCCTGTCATCAAAGCTGCATTCGGCGACGACAATCTCAACATTGAGGCTCTGGGCAATGATATTCCTGATGTGGGCACTGGTGCTATTATTGGCAGTGCCGAGTGCAAGAGTAGGTGTGGTATTTAGTAGAGGAGTTTGGTTAGTATGTGGTGGCTGCTACCGTAGGTGCGAGTCATTACCGAGTGGGAAAGGAAGAGCAATGTTTTGTTTTTGTGTTCTGATTTGAGGACCTCTGTCATCATGGCTTAGGGACGATACTTCCTCTTTTCTGGTTGCTTTTTTACCGACGTTTTTTTGCATGCATGTCGCGGGTTTTCGACGTATCAGTACACACAGACACAGGATTCGCAGAAATTTTCCTGTTCACGTGGAATTTGTTTATTCATGCCAATCACGATATAGTACTTTATGATCAAGTCATTATTCAGATCGAGCTGCCATTCAGAAAAAAAAGAAGGGACCCAACAACGAAAATGCGAGAAATGTGTTTGCGTTTCCCAAATTCCAACCCATTGCTTTCTGGTCTAAACCGTGCGTGTGTGTGCGGACCGTTCATCCCGACCAAACCTTAACTATAATATGTACTACCTATCGGAAAAGTAAGCGTTCCCGTACTTGTCCAAGAAGGTGGTGTAAGGAGGTTTGTACATGTACATGCATAGCCGCCCGTGGCTTTTCCAACAGCGGCCCAAATGTGGGTCAGCATGTCGACCACGAGGCGTGGCTGTTTGTTTTCTGGCCCCATGCATACCTACCTACAGACCTGACAGCGTATAGGTATGGGATAGCCGCATGCATGTAAGAATGTAAGACGTACTCCCGCTATACCGTATGCCGATACGCCAACAAGCCATCTCTCCCAACCCACCATTAAATCCAGCACCAAAACCTTGCTACCCGTCTTACTACCCACCCATACGTACCCCAGAGCAAAAACAAAACACGACACCACACATAACCAACCCGTCATTCAAGTATTACGCAGCAGGTAATCCAAATAAGCTATATCTGTACCCATACCGCCTATACCGCATCTTCCCTACCTAGCATCTCCTTCCCAAAAAACCCCCACCCCTCACAATACCTACGGTTTACCTACCTAGCACCTTGACGTTCATCCAGCGCCTCGAAATACCCAGCTCTAGCCCAGCCCTCCAAATCCTTAATGTGAGTACCTATACGATATTTCATCATGCTAATTTGCACAAGCAAAGAAGGGCTACATACGTTGTTTTTCACCATGTTGACGCGTGGCTCGGATCCTGTACGTGGTTAATACTAGTTTTTGTAATATATAGGTTACAGCTAGATTGTGCTCGCACTTTACTTCATGTTGGGTTTGTTGCTTGGTACGGCGTCTGCTTAGTGATCGTACTTAGTGGGTCCAGGATCTAGGTCTAGCAGGGAGGTCCACAATGTGACCCCGGCGTGGGGCTGGGAAGGGGTAAAGTGGGTGGAGGCACATTGAAGATTTTTTGTTTGTTTGTTTAGATGGGTATTGTATTGTATTGCATGCAGTCTGATTCCAAGTTGAAGCAGCTACCTACTTCTCCTATCCGCTAAGGTGCTCCTCAAGGGGTGAGAAGAGAAGTGGGTGTCTTATATGGGATATGAGAAGCCCAGGCTTGGAGTTTGAAAAAAATCATGGTAAAGGAAAATATGGAGACATTTCCATGTGAAGCCCCAAGTCGAAAGCACGCTAGAGCCCGCCCGCCTTTTGTTGTCGCCGAAAAGGAATCAGATATCCCTGGCAAAGCATGATCATGCCCGCATGCAGAAAAAAACCCATGTCAGCTTCCTCATCTGGTCATCGCAAATCTCCCGTAGCAATCCTCGAGATCCATTTGAGCCGGGTTCGGCTTAAGTCGACCGATCCATATGCACCACCCATCTCATCGATGGCGCCAATTGACAGCTCAAATGCCACATAGCTACTACTCCAAATCATCCTCATCCTCACTCTCAACCTTCTTCTTGCTGGGCCTCTTCTTCTTAGGCTTTGTGTCCTTAGCAGCCTTCCGTTGTACTTGATCGCCGACGCGCTGGCGCTCGGACGTGCCTTCCTCCTGAAGTTTTGTATTCTGTGTCTTGAAATTGTCTGAGTCGACACTCATCCCGACAAGGCTCTCCAACAGCTTGATTTCGCGGGCCCAGACGCCCTTGTCTTCGGTCTTCTTGCCGCCTTCGCCGATGACGTCGATAGGAGTTTCTAGGACCATGGGGAGGCCGTGGAAGCGCTCATCGTTCATTAGGTTATGAAAGGCCTGGAGGCCGAGAAAGCCGGTGCCGATGCGGGCGTGAAGGTCACGGTTGCTGGAGAGGGGCGCTTTGCTGTCGTTGATGTGGAAGGCTTTAAGATACTGGAGGCCGATCACTTCATCAAACTCCTCCATCGTCTTAGCATAGGCCTCGGGTGTGCGGAGATCATAACCGGCAGCGAAGACGTGGCAAGTGTCAAGACAAACTCCAACACGACTTTTGTCGTTGACCAGCTCGATGATGGCAGCTAGGTCCTCGAATGTACCGCCGATTGTATTACCGAGCGTGGCCATTGTCTCAAGCACAGTCACAACGTTGCCAGTGGCTGGATCGGCGTGGGCTTCGTTGAGATTCTCAGCGATGAGCTTGATCCCCTCCTCCCGTGTGGTAGCATTCGCATTGCCAGGATGGAAGTTGTAGAGCCTGATGCCGAGCTTGTGGCAGCGTGTCAGGTCGTTGAGGAATGAATCGTAGGCCTGCTTCTTGCGAGCAGGGTCGGGATGAGCGAGGTTGACGAGGTAAGAGCCATGGGGCAGGCAGCACTCCGCGGCGTTGATGCTGTGATCCTTACACCACTGGATGAAGAATGCGGCATGCTCTGGGTCCATTTCGATGGTCTCCCACTTGCGCTGGTTTTTCATGAACATGGCAAAAGCATTGGCCCTGTGGATGTTAGCTCCAGGATAGCAGAAAGGAAAGGTGTATTACGTACCCGATGTGTACGACGTTGAGGATGGAGTTATGTATGCCTAATCGACGGTTGTCCAGTCTGTGTTAGTTATGGTCTTCGGTTACAACAAGGTAAATTGATAGGATCGAACATACCTCCTGCAATGCTGACATGGGCGCCAATTCGCAGCTTACTGTCCTGCGTGCGTTCTGCGAGGGGTGGAAGGATCTTCTGGGGCTTGCTCTTCGGTTTCGGGGTCTTTTTGGTCTTCTCTTCGTGATCGTCATCGCTAATATCGTCATCTTTGGCCTTGCTCTTTGCTTGTATCATGGCCTTGGTCACACCTTGACCATTTCCATTCTCAGCAGCTTTGACTTGGACTCCGAATTCGTTTTCAACTACCTCCTCTCCAATAACCTTCTTTTTGGTGGGAGCAACTTGAGAGGCAGATTTCTTGTTGCGTCCCGAAACGGCCCTTCTAGACGTGCCCGTACTCTCCGCAGCGACAGGTTCATCGTCAGACAACTCGTCTACCTTGATCTTCTTCGATGCGCGTCGCTTGGGCCGAGGTGACTCGCCAGTGACTGCAGCTGAGCCGACCACGTCCGCCAGTTGTGCTGATGCTCTCTTGTTGCGTGGGGTTGTCTCTGCCTTCCTCTTCCTGTCATTGACCGCAGGCTGTACAGCAGCAGAGGTCTTGGTGGACGCCACAAGATGCTCAGGAGGAGGCGACAGAGACGAGCCAGAGGACCCATCAGGGACGTTCTCGGCCATGTCGTGCGTTGTTATGAGCTGGTTGTTATGGGGAATCGAGGTGGTGGAAGTTTGTAGGAGTGGAGTGAAGGAGGGATGGAGGCGACGAGGCGATAGGCTGCCTAAATAGGCGACAGGACAGTTCGACAGCGAGCGGAGGCGGTGGAGGTGAGAGGAGACGCTCAAGGTGCTCAACCCAATGGAATTAGGCAGCAAGTGTTGAGGTGAAGCTCGGAACGGCACGAGAAGCGCGTTTAGACGCGGCTCAACTACTATCAAAATATCAGGGGCAACGCGTAGCTGTTCAGTCGTGCAAGAGGTGCGATGCCGGTGATGAAAGCGGTTGCTCCAGAAAGTGGAGTAAGAGCGCGTGCTCGAAGATGGGTATGTCAAAAAAGAACGACTAATTACGCGAATGCGCGAGGAGCGACTGTCCAGTGTACAGGGAAGAAGGGACTCTATGAAATATCGTATCATACAGCAAAACGATGAAGATCTTCAATGGATGTGAAGGTGTAACGACGGACGTCATCGACAGTTTTGACGCGTTCAAGCTCCACCGCCAGGTCACCTGACAGAGTTGGTAAACCCCGCTAAGTCCGGGCAACTTCGAAAAGTTTATCGATAACCATTTGTTCGCAAAAGTTCACTCACACACTGCACAACATCCTCCTCCTAGTATAGACACATATGCCACCCTCGCATCCCACGAATCCCATCCCCACCGAACCCCCCGTCGCCACCCCAACATGCCCAAAGCAAAACAAAAGCGCACCGGCGCCACGGACAAGACCTCTCCGTACTCGAAGCCGTCAGCAAAGTCAGCAGCAGCACACAGCATCTTCAAGATGGACAAAGACTTAGGCCAACACATCCTCAAGAACCCAGGCGTAGCCACAGCCATAGTGCAAAAAGCGCATCTAAAGCAAAGCGACCACGTGCTCGAAGTCGGGCCCGGGACAGGCAACCTAACCGTGCTAATCCTCAAAGCCTCAAAGCAAGTCACGGCCGTGGAAATGGACCCGCGCATGGCGGCCGAGCTGACGAAACGAACCCAAGGCACGGCCGAGGAAAAGAAACTCAAGATTATTCTCGGCGACGTGATCAAGATGCCGGACCTCCCCCACTTCAACGTCTGCATATCCAACACGCCCTACCAGATCTCCTCGCCCTTGGTCTTCAAGCTCCTGTCCTTGCCCAACCCGCCACGCGCCTGCATTCTCATGTTCCAGCGCGAATTCGCCATGCGTCTCTTTGCTAAGCCGGGCGAGAAACTGTACTCCCGTCTGTCCGTCAACGTGCAGATGTGGAGTAAGGTCAGCCACATCATGAAAGTGGGCAGGAACAACTTCAATCCGCCGCCGCAGGTGGAAAGCAACGTGGTGCGCATTGAGCCCAAGAACCCACGCCCACAGATCGCATACGAGGAGTGGGACGGCTTGTTGCGCATTTGCTTCGTGAGGAAGAATCGCACACTGCGTGCTGCGTTCCTGGGTACGTCGGCTGTCCTCGACTTACTGGCGAATAACTACCGCCTGTATTGTTCGCAAAATGATATTCCCATCGATGACGCCCCGCTCGACCCCAGCGAACACGCGGAACCGGAAGTTGAAGTCGAAGCCATGGATCTAGACGACGAATGGAAGGGTTTCTCTGACCCTGATGAAGAGGAAGACGAACTTCCGGATTTCTTTAAGCAGCTCAAAGAGGAACAGAGGAAAAAGGGCGAGAAGGGCGTGAACAGGAAGAAGAAGGGCAGGTTGAGCGAGTTGGTGCGTGAGAAGGTTAGGAAAGTGTTGGAGGATGATACACAGCTTGCGGATAAGCGCGCGAGACTGTGTGATGAAGGCGACTTCTTGAGGTTGTTGTATGCGTTCAACCGCGAGGGTGTACATTTCAGTTAGTGCGTGAGACTGGGGTTTGTATGGGAGAGGCGGAGCATTGTCACGGCGTTCTCATATATCATGGTGTTGGGGTATACCAAAAAGCATGGCATTTGACGTTTCGCGCTGGACACCTAGTGTACATGCGCATTTAGCATCTACGGATAGCTTACGGATCCGGAACGTTTCTATATATCGTCGTCGAAAGGTCGCACAAGCTGTCCCTTCTCTTGCAAGTGATGCTTGACCTGTTTGACTGTATACTCTCCTCGATGGAACTACCCGACGGTTAGCTTCCAAGCTTTTCCTTGTGTGACAAGTTTCACTCACCATGCCAGCACCCAACGCAGCATCGGTTCGCGTCTTGGCAAATACCTCTTCGAAATGGCCTGGATGTCCTGCCCCGCTACTCGCAATGACTGGAATCTTGATCGCATTCTTGACATCATTAATAAGTTCAAGGTCGAAGCCACTGTTGCTGCCATCCTTGTCTATGCAATTGAGTAGAATCTCTCCTGCGCCCATGGCTTCGACAGCGGTCACGAGCTGTCGGACGTCGAAGTCGCGACCTTCGCGTCCACCTTTGATTGTGCACTGGTACCAGCAGTACGCCTCGCCATTGGGCCCCGGGGTGGCGGTCTTGATGGTGTGGTGGCTTGTCGCGTCTGGCGACGGGACGTATACACGTTTCGGGTCTACGCTGATGACGACTGCTTGGTTACCATATGCAGAGGATATGCTTTCAATCGCCGTGTTGCCCGCCAATTTCTTTCCTCGCGCATAATACTCTTCCGCTGCGGTCACAGCATCAGAGCCTATGCTCACTTTATCGGCACCGGACTTGAAGTACATAGTCGCAATGTCGAGGGCTGAAATCTTGGTCCCATCTGTGTCTATCGTGTCGCGTATACCTCCGCCTATGGTGAGGGGCACAAACACGGTTTCGCTGGTTCGGCGCAGGATCTCGAGCATGGGTGTGTCGGCGATGGGGCAGTTGCGGAAGGATGTGATGTTCAGGAAGGTGACTTCGTCGGCGCCTTGTTCGTAGTATCTCTTGGCCATGTCGACAGGCTTGCCTAGATTTCGCACCGCGTTTCCGGCGCCTTCTTTCTCGCGGACATGGTATTGGTCGCCTTTTGTGACTACAAGATCGCCCTGGTCGTTCGTTCGGACGTCGAGACAAGCGATGACGCGTCGGGTGAGTCCTTCTTGGGTGTCGGCTGCTGATGGCCGCTCGGGCAGCTTCTGCGACCTCTTTCCGTCCAAAAATGCCTTTAACACGCGCAGCCCCGCAGCACCGCTCTTCTCTGGGTGGAACTGCGTCGCGAAGATGTTGTCCTTGGCCACAGCGCCCACGAATTCCTCATTGCCGTAGCGCGCGGTCGCAACTGTCCAGCCATCCCTCTCCAGCTTGCCCTCCTCGTACAGCGCGGCGTAGGAATGAACGTAGTAGTACTTGGACGTCGGCCGCAGTCCGTAGAGGGACTCATCCGGGACCTCGCCGGTGCGTGACGTGTTGGCGCTATTCCATCCGATGTGCGGCACGCTCTTGTCTGTGTCCTGGAACTTGCATAGTCGCGAAGGGATGACGCCCAGCCCCTTGACCTGCGAATCCTCCTCTGAGCCCTCAAATAGTGCCTGGATTCCCACACATATGCCCATGAACGGTTTCCCGGCTTTTATATGTTCGCGGATCGGCTCTATGTAGCCCGCCTTCTCAAGCTGCGAGAGACAATGTCCAAAATGGCCGACGCCGGGGATGATGAGTTTCTACGGGCGATGCTGCATCAGCGCTTGTCAATTGGTGTGCGAGCATCGATAGAAGGGCTGTAGAGTACCTCTGCAGCGGGGACATCGGCCGGTGTCTTCACCCACTCGACCGTGTATCCTACTTTCTCGATGGCGTTGACGAGCGAGCGGACATTTCCGGCAACGTAATCGAGCAAGTGAACGGTCGGCATGGTTTCGGGTATGACGAGATGGATGAGTGTGAGTGTGAGTGTGACAGTTGACAGGAAATTTGGTCGCGGCCCCGCTGTCATTGGCGGGGCAGCGCGCTACTGGTAGGTACCCTGGTACCGTACCACAGTCGTCGGCGCGCCGGAGTTTAGGTAGTTAGAGAAAAAGTTGGGGCAGCTTTCGTCTTCCTCCACGACATCAACTCTTCAACACGCTCCACGCAACACCACGACACTTTAGCAATCATTCTATAAGCCAGGATGGTGCGCAAATTAAAGCACCATGAGCAAAAGCTCCTGAAAAAGGTGCGCAACACGTGATTCTCGAGAAAGAGGGCCGGGACGAGATACTGACGGAGCTATCAGGTGGACTTCAATACCTACAAGAGCGACAATGACCACCGGGAAGCGGCCGTCATGCGCCGATATGCGATCCAGGGCCGCGACGATTACCGCAAGTACAACCAGCTCGCTGGTTCATTGCGACAGCTCGCCCATAAGCTCGCCGCGCTCGACCCCTCGGATCCATTCAGACGAAAGCAAGAAGACCTGATGCTTCAGAAGCTTTGGGACATGGGCATCTTGGGTACCGGCGGTGGAGGCAGGGGGAAGCTCAGCGATATCGAACACAAAGTCACCGTGTCTGCCTTTGCGCGAAGGAGGTACGTACCCCCAAAGCTGTCTACCTATCCGCCTCGCCACTAACCGAGCGCTAGATTGCCTGTTATCATGACTAGATTGCGCATGTCGGATCACGTCCAGGCTGCTGTCAAACTGATAGAGCAGGGGCACGTCCGCGTTGGAACACATGTCATTACAGACCCGGCCTATCTCGTTACAAGGTGCGTAATAGTTTGGTTGAGCAGGAGTAGAAAACCCACGCCTAACACGCACCAGAAACATGGAGGATTTTGTAACCTGGGTCGACTCCTCCAAGATCAAGCGGAACATCATGAAGTACCGCGACAAACTGGACGACTTCGAGCTGGAGGCGCTATGAGCATGTTATTCCTCTTTCCTTGGGCGGCGTTCCGGTCCTTAAAGCATCCAGAGGCGTTACAACATTCACGATATCCGGTCATAACAATCAACCGACGTTCCAAACGTCCCCATTTACATCATTCCCCTCGTCCCACGCTCCAGCCGGGTGACCAAATTTGGTTGGGTTGAATTTCTTTCTTTCTTTTCTTTGCTACCTGTCCATCCTCGGTGATCATTCCCTTGGCGGTCTCAGAGTACGTTGCTCGTTCTGCAGTAAGGGATATGCACCGACTATAGTGCGACGGGTATTTGACAGCACAATCTAGACGTACATCAACCGCACTATTCTACGCCACAAAGCCGTATACTTCTCTCAACATCGTTTCCCACTCATATCCAGCTCAATCTTTCTTCTCATTTTCCGTCGCACCAATCTCCACATCTGTCTTCGCCCAATAATGACTGAGATCTCCGACCGGCGGACATACCGACCAACGCATTTCCGCAGCCATAATAACGAAGAGCATATACCATCCAAGGGTGCCGACAACGAAGAGTATCGCCCCGCCAGCCTAGACGTGGTCAGCATAACCCTTACTCGGTACGTACTGAGTAACCTACCTTCTGTAACTTCAATGCCTTGTCGAAATTTCCGAGACTCAGCGCCCAGTACGCACCACTTAGCCTAATACAAAGTCAATAGGCATCTCAAAAACTTTGTACGCAGATGATACTCACACCCAAGCCCCCACCGTCACGAACCCGAAGATTCCTGCAAACACCATATTGATACGAATAGTAAACAGCCAAAATGTCAATAACGCGAAGCCCCAAACGAGCAAGTATAGAGCAATAACTGCATTCATCTCCTTCGACACGGTGCCTGCCGCCGCATCACCCGTGGGTGAATACGAGGCAGCCAGGCCGAGCGTGGGAAGCTGCAGCATGCCAAATGACAACCAAAATACGCAGAAGAGTCCGCAAACCATCATAGCGAAGAATTGATTTGCGATCCAAAGGAAGATGGTGGATAGGAGTAGGAGCACTGGGCCGGTGAAGAAGAATATGCCGCTATCGGAATTGTTAGGTATAGGGGTTGAAAGATGGGAGAAAGGGAGATGGACTTACACGACGGCCTGTGGACCGCTTGCGCCGCCCCATCCCATTAGTACCATGGAGAAGGTATAGGTTGAAATCACAAAGCTAGACTGCTAGTCAGCGCATCCCCTCAGCTCAGTTTCGCGGCCTTGAGAACGAACCCGAGGAAGCCCAGGGGCGTGGCATTTGCGTAGTTAGCCACTTGCTCCTTCGCATGCGGTGTCTTGGGCGCCAGATACAACTTCTCGAAGAGCTCGGGGCTCATGGATACATTCGTGGCGGCATGTGTGAGTGGTTGTTCGCTTTCGATATGATCGGAATCCATGCTGTGCGCTGTTGCTGTTGTAGTCGCCATTTTGGTCGTCATTGGTAATGCTAATGAAGTCGACTGCGGAAATGGTCTTCGACGAGCTGAGGATCATGTGGGAGGGTGATTTATTATACAAAATCCAGAACAGTCCCCATATGCGACGCCGAGGCACGGGCCTGTCACCTCCACATGGGGTACCACACCTCCGTTGCCAAAGTCGGTGGACTGCAGTCACAACACCCCACGATATGCTTGACAGACGTTCTTGTCTTGCGCTGACGGCCCTGTGCCCTCGTCTCGCTTCGTCTTCATTGGTTCGGATCCCTCAGCCATAGACTCGGCTCTCCCTCTCAGTGGCTGGCTATACATGGTTTGAACGCCCCCCAAAAAGCCATTGCACATTTCACCTATACCAAGAAATCGTCAACCTGGCGCGGTGGTGGAGGTTATGCCTTCCCCGCAGCTCGGTTCCTGCTCCCTGGGCCGGCGCGGCAATATAACGGTACGGGTGCCGGATGATTGGTCCAAGGTGAGCCCCCCTTGGCTGCCACGCATGTGCCACCAATTTTCTTGGAGAAAGTCAGCAATTACCAAGATACCCGTACGATTCTGACTCGATGGTGTTGTGGCATGATGCTTCGTCCGGATCGGACTGCATGGTATAGCGAAGAAATTGCTGGCTTGGAATATGTACAGTGAAGCTATAGGCAGCGCGAAGATGTATTTACATATTTCTTTGGAGGGGTTGCAGAATGCAGAAAACCAAACGAAACAAAAAAGTATGTACCTGAAAGCAAAAACGGAACAAGAGTCGTGAGTAGTTAATGAGCGGAAGAAGACGGTCATAAAGCGAGTGACTGTAGGAGAAAAAAACAAAAGGCCATGCCCAAAGTGTACCACGATGCGAAGTCGTCCTCGTACCTACCTACTCCGCTCGATGCAGCAAGATGCTACCCGTCGTTGCCCAGCCGCTTTACCTAGTCGAGCATGAAGGTCGACGAGGTCCCATCCACAACAGGCGGCCAGCGCTTCCTGAGACCAGAGTCGTCCTGCGGCCAGACATCGGAAGTCCCGGCCTTGTAGTTGGCCCAGTTAGTGCACGTCTCGTACCATTCGGAGTTGGGAGCCGGAAGAGGAATCTGCTGCTGGCGCTCCAAGAACTGCACGCTCAGGCCGCTGCCTACATGGAAAGCCTATGAAAGAAAAAGTGTAAGTAATCATGATTTAATTATTGTCAGATAAGGTATTGGGTTGTCGAACTTACAATGTGGCAGTGCATCAGCCAGGCACCTGGGTTGTCGGTCGGATACGCAACGACGAGCCAGCCGCCGCCCCGGAGCGTTGCGACATCGCGGCGAGGCGGGTTCGTAAACGTGAGCTGGTTGAAGTGGGCTGCGGCGCTGAACTGGCCGCTGCCTTCGCCGAGTATGTACACGTCATGGCCGTGGAGATGGATGGGATGGGCGACGGGCGGCGCGCCCGCGGCTTGCTGGATTACCCAGTATGTCCATGTAGATGGCGAGGTGGAGGGCACTTTGACGACGTTGTAGGCGGCTGGGAAGTTGTTGTTGTTTTCGGCCACGTACTTGAGAGTCGGTTTTCCCGGATCGATTATCATGGAGGTACCGTTGATGGTCCACAGCACGAGGTTCCCCTGCGCAGCAATGGGACCGAAGCCGACGGGCAGATTCTTGGCCTGAGCAGCAAAGTTGGTGCTGGGAACATTCTTCGCGTTCTTGGGCGCCGACGGCGGATCCACGCAGACGGTGAAGGGGTGGGCGGACCCAGTCGTCGTAGGTTCAGCGACCGTCTGGCCCTGGTAGGTGAAGATGGAACGGCCTTCGCGCATGTTTGCCGACTGGCAGAGGCCGTTGGCGACGGCGCGGAACCAGTAGTTTCCTGCTGCTTGGTTGGCGGTGAAGACGACGTCGTACCGCTGCCCGATTTGCATCTGCAAATGCGTCGCCGTATACGGAACGACGGGCACGAAATCCGTAGCGATGACCGTGAACGGGTGGCCATCGAGGCTGACGATGAAGCTGGCATCCAGTGCCGTATTGACGAGTCGGAGCCTGTACCGCTTCCCGGCCTGGATGGTGACTTTGTTGTATTCGCCGCCACCAGCCGCATTCTTGTTCGTTCCGTTGATCAAGATGTTGTCCCCCGCTGGAGGGCCCCCTCCATTCTGTGCATTCTGGAAGGCGAAAGCAGCCGACTGAAAGGCGGTCGCGTAGTACCAGTCCGTCATGGCCATGGGCCCGAGATCGACATCGTAATTCGCGGTCGCGGGGCCATTGATGACAACGGTGCCGACGACGCCGTCGCCGTACTGGTGCGAAAAGTGCGAGTGGTACCATGTCGTGCCGTACTCAGTAGCTTGGAATTGGTACGTCTTGATGTCGCCGGGTGCCAGAGCACATTCCGTCACGCCGTTTACGCCGTCCTCCGTGTTGCTGCCCAGCTGTCGGAAACCGTGCCAGTGGAATGATGTGCCGTTGGAGTCGAGCAGGTTGCGCACTGTGATTCGGAGTGTGTCACCTGGTTGATTGAAAGACAAATACGTTAGTTCTCGGGTCTCTCTACTATAAGTGTTTTTTTTTTTCTCAATTGTTTCTTACCCCAGTTCGCAACAATGGTCGGGCCAGGATATCTTCCGTTGATCAACATGCACACTCTAGGGCCGGCGCCATCGGGGTCACAGGTGGTGTTCTCAACGCGGAGGTTGTACGCTACGACTTTCCCCGTATTCGGCCACGAGTTGTACTGGTCGGTTGAGGCTGAAAACCCGGGAGTCCAGCACTGTCTCGAGTTGGGTCCATGGACACAGTTGGTAGACTGACGGTCCTCGAGCCCATCTCGCTTTGGTGTATACTGGACGAGCTCCACGTTTTCAGTGGGAATCGCTGCCGCGTTGGCGAGTGAGTGTGAGAGTCCGAGCAGGACAGCTCCAAGAGCGAAAAGCGATTTCATGGTGGTTCGATGGAATGACAGTAAAGAATGTTTTTCTTCTGCTTGTTCAAAAGACTAGAGAAGACAATGAAGGATAGAGAACTGCTTGCAAGCGCTCTCGTGCGAAGCTGCTCTGAGGATATGAACCAGCAGAATTCCATCTTCTTATACTTGGCCTGCTGGCTGACCATACCTCTCTCCAGCCGCCATGGTCATGTTTTCAAAGGTTGTTGAGTTCTATTCTCGACTGGATGCACACCTCGATACGCCCAGTGGCGGTACGAAATCCATCTCCATCTCTCAGTTGCTAGCGAACACGAGAATGGTGTTGACCTGGCAGAAGAGGGCTGACGGAGATTTGATGTCTCGGAGCCGTATTGGGTCGTCGAGATACGAGAACTGCGTCGGTACATGGAGAAACGCAGATGTACACTGGAGAGAGTCCATCACTGCACGAATACAATCAGAGTAGATGATAGACCGATGAATTGCAACCAACATGAATACCACTTCTGACTCTAGGAAGGAACATCATCTGAATACTTTCCATTGGGATAATCTGCTGCAAGTCATCAACAACAACAACACTGTTACTAACAATTCGAAATCGACAAGCTCAAGACGCAGTAGAAAGCCGTACCATGCGAGCTAGCTTGGAAGGATCCCGCCACTTCGCTACCAAACAACTCAGCTGTACAGCTGAGAAGGGTGCATGCTGTGGTCATGCTCGCTGGAATGGCTTTACCAAGTACGCCTTAGAGTTCACCACAACACAAAAATAGTCTGAGATGTGAAGCATAGGACGAGGGAAGCGAACGATGACCGGACTCGAACGTGACTCCAGGTCACTTGATAGGCTTACGATGTTGTGGAGCTTGGTTGGAAGCGCGGCAGACATACTCGCTCGGGGATACATATGGGGATGGTACGAACGGGGTTCGGAGATCAAGGGTGAGCTCGATCCAGAGTGTCAACGGTGTATGCCTGGCCAGAGATCTGCTAGAGGATGCGCCAATAGCGACACCTCGAGCCGGAGAGCCGAGTAGATGCGAAGCTCGCCATGTGACGTCTGAGTTGTAGTCCCAATAACCTGGTTGCATTTTCCTGCCGCACTTGCAGAAAGAGGAACAGATCTGTCCGTCAACCAGGATGTGATTCTCCATGTATGTGCCTTGCGCCAATCTCAGCTGAGTCCTGCTAAAACCGGGATGTGTCTGGACCAGGATGGTTGTGAGCGTGCACTCAGTGAAAGGCGTAGGAATATTGATCACTTGGTTGTTGGTGGGAAGTGGCAACCCATAGTCGCCTTGAACATCATCTGCATCCAAAAGGCCCAAATCAGGAGATGCAGCTTGTGGATAAGACAGGGCATGTAAGTGCGCCGACTCGCACGTCGGTGCGGCCCACTCGTACAGCCCTTCACACAGAAACGAGAACAATCTCCGTATGGCGCTGGTCGGATCATGGGTACCTAGATTCGGTCATCGTATCGCGCTGCTTCGTATCCTCAAGGGCATCACCGGACCGGAAGCCAGGCGAAAAACATAGCGCCACTTTTCCCGGTATCGTTGATAGAGACAATAATTCCGTTGGTATACCTAGGTACTCCGTAGAGTTGTAAGACTCGTGATGGTGGGACTAGATCCTGGCTAGGGCGAAGCGAAGTCCGTAGAGCAAGCCCAACGGACATGGGGCGCGCCTCATTAGGCGTGGAAAATCACAGGCGGCTGATACTCTGAATTTCCAAAGCTCCGGTGCAATGTTCAGCAACTTGGTGGCTCGCAGTAGTTGTTCGAACCTCGCTGGACGCCGTCTGATATGTGTTAGCGGTGTACGTTGGCGAGTGCCATGAGGTGAGAACCAACCTGACATACTGTACAGGGCTATCTGCCTTGGTTAGCTTAGCGCATGATCTTTCAAGAACGATAAAAGGTTGTGGGGGCGAGTTTGAAGAACCGCTCTAAGCACCAAACTTACCCGTATGACCGCAAGTTGAGCAAAATTTCGTCCGTCGCCGAAATTCACACACGTCTTAACCCTTGTCAGCACCCCGTCATAAATCCTCCTTTTGAAGCCCTATGAAGAGATACTATGGGCGAAATTCTGCTGTTGAGGTGCTGTACCGTCCTACAATGCCATACCTCAGACGCGTCGAGGGCGCAATGCCAGTATCATGCGCCGAGCTGTCCCTTACTGGAGTAGTAGAACATGTAGTAGATTGTTGCGCAATAGCAGCAATGAGCAACGTTGCTGGCGTCTTCAATGTTTGTCGGTAATAGCCCTTTTCTGTCCGCGGTCGCGCTCTCGGTGATGCTTTTCAAGGAAAAACTTTTTCGGCCGCCCCCATACGCTATTCGGCCGCCCCAAGCCATCTGATCTCACTTCAGATTAATACAGTAATCAACACCTGTTAAAATCTTGCCTAATTAGATAATTTTTTAAAAAGATCGGACGAAGCAAACCTCTACTATAGGCGCCTGTAGGAAATCTGCGGGTATTTTTCGCCTATAGTACAAGTTTGCTTTCGTCGTTAATCTTTTAGTAACTTACCTTATTAGGCGAGTTTCTAAAAGGTGTTAATTTTAGCAGCTTTCTTTAGCTAATTTTAGATAGATCCTTCTATCTTAAGTTGTATAGGATGGTTGGGGCGGCCGAATAGCGTATGGGGACGGCCGTAAAAGTTTTTCCCTTTTCAATTACCGCTTTGCGCGCTGGCAAGTATTGTCGCCAAAGGGAATAGAGACTTCTAGTAGCGGCAATATGAATCAGATAAGAGTGATGGTTTTGATATTTCCAGGCGGTGCGTCTTTGACGGTGTTGCGAGGTTCGGGAATGGCCTGCCAAACTCCAGCCAACCTAATAGGTAGATAGGTAACAGCAAGCGTGTCCTTGCGCGGGACGCTTGCACCATTATTTCCTGTGTACCGGCTTTCCACACATGCTCCACTCGCAAGGGTAGTCGTCGAGTTCTACGACACGGCAGCTTGCCTTCCAGAAATTTTGCCGTGGCCAGGAATTCCGTGAACGCTTCCTGAATTCGAACGGTTAGCGTGGACATTGACTTTCACTGCCATATCTTGCCAACTCTGAGTTCTCGTACTTTTATAGCCTGAGCGAAGCACTGGAGCGGGAAACGGGCACAAAATAGCAAATATGAACCTGAATGACTAACAGCGAACGCCGAACACTTGGTAAGTAAAGTTGAATACAGAAGAATGTCCTGGAGGCAGTCAAGTTGTGAAACGTGGAACGTGGCAACGGCATAGTACATAGTCCAACCAAGGTATGCATAAGAGTATATCTATGCCGCGGGGCTAGCGACGGACGTAGTGAGCGGACCACTCTCAACATAGGTTCCGGAGAAGTACCAGTCCTCAGCACCAGTTCCATCGTTGCCTCGGCGGGGCAGCCGAAGAACGCCGAGATGCCAATCAGCACCGTTAGAAGAAGTACTGGTCGAGAAAGGGCCAGCAGTCTTAACGAGCGTGTCGTTACCGGTAGAGTGCCAGAAAGAGACCTGGTTCGAGGAGAAGTTGATCTCATACACGACGTTGTGCCACTCGTCGGCCTCGAGTTCCATCTTCCACTTGCTCTGACCACCGACCATCCACTGTCTGCGATGAAAGTCAGCAACGATCCGTCCAATGACCCTTGAATCTTTTTCACGCACAGGTTGGTGTTTGTTGTGCCAGACTCTCCGTTCACCCAGCCATACTTCAATTCCGTGAAGTGGCTCTCAAAGAAACAGATCTGGTGCTCATTGGTCGCACTCGGGACGTTGGTGTTCGACCTCTTGATCGAGAAATGGTAGTAGACGGTGCCCTTATTAATAGGCGCCTTAGTCTGGGGAATCAACTCAGTGCGCCACATATCACTGTTCCACTTGGCCGTGTTGTCGATGGTAATCTTGGCGCCCTGGTTGCTACCAGTATCGGCTGGGTTCTTGAAGTTCGGCGATAGATTAACATATCTGGAAATGGGACCGGATCCGTGGATGTAGTATTGGTAGTCTAAGATCACCGTGTTAGGGAAAATTTTGCATGCGATTCGTAAGTAGATGCTTACTGCCAACTTGATTTGCCCAGCTCCACTTTCCAAGGTCCTGAGAACTGCTCATCTCGTTGAATCGGCCATCCCACAAGATTGTGCCTAATAGTTATTAGCTAGGCGAAAAAAAAAACAAAGGCCAACGGACCCGCAGACACAGCGCTCGCAAGCGCGTTGACGATAACAGCCTTTCCAAACATCGTGATGACAGGAGATGAACGAGGGTGAAAACGGAATACAAAGAAGACTGTCAGCTTGCAGACTGATATATGAGGCTTTCATAGCGCTATGTAAAACCCCTGCCGGTTCATACTCAAAACATCTCGACCCGAAAGGACAGGCGAAGCATCCGGTCCATGCTCCGCACTGTACAGATCAATATCCAGAAAACGAAGCCTTGCTTGGAATCTAGTCGAGCACGTATTCCGTGGGCGTTGCGTGACCGTTTCTTAATCAATATAGATGTAGCCGGCGGTATATGAGGCGTCACGTGTGGATCTAGTGGCGGTCAGACGGTCCGGGCCACATTGCAAGCTCAGAAGCAGATATGGCGACCCGGTTTTCGAACAGCCAATAACGGCACATGGTCCAGCGCTGTCCATATGGAGAGGCACAAAAGGCACGGAGATGGGATGATTCGGATTCGAGTTCGTTGGTGAATGATGAGAGGTTTTCGAGATTAACCAACTTTACTTGAAGGCCCCGGGGCTACCTACCTACCCCACAAATGCCTTGTTTGGGACTAGACCCCTCAGCCGCTCACTGCCTGCGCGACTCAACTCTCAGTGCTCCCTTTTCCGGCAACCAACTCGCTCCGCTAAACTCAGCTTACACAGTACGACCCCTTTGCTTAACTCTCCTTCCCAGCCACTAGTCATTATGTGACTACGGTCAAGGTCAGCCAAGATAGCAAAAGCAAGTGAAGCTTGGTTTAAGGTTCACTAATCTCAGTCTCGAGAAGTCCAACTACAATCCCCTGATACTCATCGCTGAGCGACCGTGGTAGGGAGACAACGGCGAACCAATCTACCACTGCGATACATGATCCCATTTACGCACCCTTTATAAAGACTGCCGCCGTTCTAGCTCGTGGGGTCTGAGAGGCCTCCCTTCCAGAGTTTGCGAGCACTGAAGCAGTAGCACGAGTTGTCGCGATGCCTGGAGAGGTGGACTTGGTGATTCATTTCAACAACCCACAGGTTCCAGAGGTAAGAAGTTGAAATGACAAAGGAGGGTGGAAATGTGCAGTAACTAGTAGACTATGTGAGGATTGCACTGTCCGGATATACTAGGGATTATTTTGATAGCAAATGTTATTGGCAGGTGAACTTATCGTCCTTCGCATTCGGATGAAAGAAGGAAAGACGCGTGAGACGGTTCAGCAACTCACGGGCCATTAGGTACCGGTACCTAACCGCAGTTGCCTCGGTGACATCACAAACAAGCTCCACCACCACTGGATTTCCTACACCTGCACACCTGGAGTTATCGCCCACCACACGAGTGAAGCCAGTCCTGCCGCACAGGCCCACTGTGATTTCCTCGACACCAACTTGGCGACACGTTTGATAGGATGGCTGATGCACGCGGGGAGTACTGGTACTTTGACGACGGCATAGACGCAAACAAAATCACGGTGCCAGAGCTGCGCAGCATTCTCCTTCGTCATGGCGTCACCTACCCGTCTTCGGCGAAGAAGTCGGTGCTGGTAGGCCTCTTCAACGACGTGGTTCTGCCGCAGAAATCGAAAGTACAAAGGGCGCAGGCGCACACGAAGCGATCGACGCGGGGCATCGTCGACGTGCCCTCCAGCTCGGCCAGCACAGTCGAGACGGACGATGCCGAGGACGAGACACTTCTGCCTCCCCAGCCCGCCACGACGCGACGCACGTCACGAAGAACGACGCGCGCCCCGACCGAGGAGGCGGATGGGCATGCGCCTGCTCAGCGCGCCAAGACGCCTTCCCGCGCTGTGCCTGCCAAACATAGCCGGGCACTCGAGCCCGAAGTCGATGAGCGACCCGCTGCTAGACGCACACGCAAGAGCGTCATGCCGGCTGTCAAGGAGCCGTCGCCCGACCCGGAAGCGTGGCATCGCAACGACGCCACCAGTCCCTTTACGCAGGAGAATCCGTTCCAGAGCGGGAGCTCTCCCGCAGTGCCAGACACGACATCGCGCGACAGACGAAGGCGGACTACGGGCTTCGACTCGAAAGAGAAGCGCAAGAGCGATACACACCGTCGTAAAACTTTCCAGCCCAACGCCGAGCAGCTAGACGATGGCATAGTCGTGCCGACGCGAGGAACATTCGACGTGGCGGATCTGCGTGTGAAGCAGGAAGAAGATGACATTGCAGATGCGGGCGAGGAGTTCACGCCGGAAGAGCAACTGGATCTCGTGCGCGAGCGTGCAAAGGCTGGAGAGGTCGACATCCTCCCGCCACGCAGACGGAAACAGAAAGCCAAGGCTACGAGCACGCTCAAAGCCATGTCTGGCACCATTCTTTTGACCGCGGGCCTGGCTTTTGCCGGAGCCTGGCGGCAAGAGAAAATCGAGGTGGGCTT
The DNA here is from genome assembly GCA_010015605.1 of Decorospora gaudefroyi. NCBI lineage: Eukaryota > Fungi > Ascomycota > Dothideomycetes > Pleosporales > Pleosporaceae > Decorospora > Decorospora gaudefroyi. Next base: position 94,250 of record ML975323.1, read on the forward strand.
CTGTGGCGTCGGGCGACAATCCACAGCACTTGCCGGCGTAGAAGTACCGCAATGGGCAAACCAGATTCTGCCACAGTGCGAGCCCTGCCCACTACATGCCGAATGCTTCCGAAGACTCAATCTTAGATGCGATCCCGACTTCATCAAGAGGGATCATCCACTAGCACTCGGCGGGCTCATTCCTCTGCCACCAACATGCGAACCGGACAGTGCGAAGACGCGCAAAGTCAACGGGATTACGAATAGGGCCGTGGAGATTCTTCGGCAACGCAAGGCCCAGTACGAATGTGGCGAGCCTGATGCAGAAGGAAATACAGTAAAAAGCCCCGACGTGACTGAATCAGACTTGAAACAGCAGATGGCTTCCCAAAAGAGCAAAGGTTTATCGGATCAGGAGTTCAGCGAGCTGTTTGAGAGAGCCTTCCCCGATTTGACTAAGCGGGAGGAGGTGGTTGTCAGTACCGATGGGTAAGTACTCTCCTTTCCGATCCATGACCACATGTGCAAAGTTTCTGACGTATAATCGTACTAATCAGTTATCTTTCCGTGGAAACAGAACAACCGGCGGAAAGCGTCTCGCCTCAACCTCCCTCGCCAAGCTCTCCCTCTCCTGTAGCCTCCGCAGATCCCTCCGACAATCCTTTGAACGATATCTTTTCCAAATTGTTATGATGGCCCTTCTTATGGCCACCGCCTCGTACGGCAAGTACTCATATACCAGCAACCGAGCCATGGAAGCTCGCGCAAAGCAGCTAGCAAGCGACGCATACGACAGACTTCAAGATCAGGCTGCATTGAGCTATCAAGAATCTGGCGCGGAGAAGGGCATTAGCATGACCCAACTCCGCGACGATGTCCTTCGAACTGAGTTTAATGCGGCTCGGCGACAAAAGCTTTGGACAAGGGTGCAAGCGAAGGTCGAAAAGAACACGAACATCCGTGCAGGTGTCCGAACAACGGTTAATGGCGACGTTGCTCGCATGTGGGAATGGGTCGGCCCGCTGAAGCGACTTGAAGATGGGAGAAGCAGCGGAAAGCGTGAGAGCGGGCGGTTCAGCCTTGGCTTTGGCAGCAGCCCTCCGTCTGCGTCTAGAGATATGAAGGAGGTCCAGAGGTGGGACGAGGGTCGTCCGATCTACTAGTCTTCACGATTTGTAGGTTTCTTTTGTTGTTCCGCATGGGTTTATGGGATGGTACTAGGGCCTAGATGACGGGCGCTCTCACTTGCTTCGCATGATACCACAATGATAGCTGCTGTATTTCACTTACTATATATATCGTAGTCTGCACACATCGCTACTCCCCCCTTGCTTCTGAGTGATGAATCCCATTGTCTGGGTGTCCAGATCTTGGCAGTGGCTAGTGAGTGGCGCAAACTGCAAAGTGTCGAGCTTACTAACCTAGCCGAAACCCACACAAACGCTAGCAATATCGCCCAGCGACCACATCCCACGCCGCAACACCGCCAACTCTTCGACTATACTAACGACAGAGCCGAATCAGTCACCATGGTGAGTGAAATACCTACTGCACTGCTTTTGCGAAGACTAGGACAGTTGCGACACGAGTGAGCGGTTCCCGATGATCCTGCGATACGATGGCGACACCTTGGAGCGTACGATACGAAACCTACACCACACGAATTGGGCGGACTATATCTGGACAGGCCACAGAAGATTGAGTGGAGATGTGGAGGATGTATTGCCTCATAGGGTTTCACTGGAGAGAGAACAAAGCTCTCGGAGTGGAGGCCAGGCGAACGACCATCAAAACATCACTACGTTGCACCACGCAATGCCCATTCCACACAAGCAGAAGCCTCGTAAACGCCGTCACTCGAACTTGCTCAATTGCAATTACCACGTTCTCATGCTCGTCCGAAAGCCAGCTCGCTCGCTCATGTCGCAACTGTCGAATCGCAATGGACGGATATAAGATAGAGACTGTGGCAATGCAGGCACTGACCGTGATACCCTAGGTCAACGTTCCCAAGACTCGCCGCACTTACTGCAAGGGCAAGGACTGCAAGAAGCACACCCAGCACAAGGTCACCCGTCAGTGATTTCTAGTTCCGGAGAGTCCACAAGCATACTGATTCTCTGCAGAATACAAGGCAGGAAAGGCCTCGCTTTTCGCCCAGGGAAAGCGTCGTTATGACCGCAAGCAGTCCGGTTACGGTGGTCAGACCAAGCCCGTCTTCCACAAGGTATGATTGTACGCATCGAGCGTATAGGCCAAATGCTAACAAAACATAGAGGGCGAAAACCACCAAGAAGGTCGTTCTCCGTCTAGAGTGCACTCAGTGCAAGACCAAGGCACAGGTATGCTCATATAACGCAATGATCTGTATAGCCGCTAACTCATGATAGCTCGCCCTCAAGCGATGCAAGCACTTCGAGCTCGGAGGTGACAAGAAGACGAAGGGTGCCGCTCTCGTCTTTTAAGCGTGTACCTTCTTTCTCTCTCTTTTGCTGGGCTCTCGGCGTAGTCTTCGGGCGGATGGAATGGACGGCTCTACCTTCGACTCAACAATGCATCAGCCGTCAGTGCGACACGAATGAAAGGGCTTGAGGCGGAGGATATGGCGACACAAAGAGGTCACCAGCCACGAATTTACGGACTGTAACCTACATATGCATCAAATGGAGCTCGATTGAGGAGACCGCAAGACTTGCACACTGAATCAAGTGATATTGTCGACTGGTGTCATGCGAGCATAAACAGATGCAGCAGCCGCAACCGGCACAGGTAAATTTCTAGCGGAGTCATGTACCTGCATGGTAGCTACCCCTCCATCCCCACTCACGCGTCGCGCCTTTCCTTGTCGACCGTCTTTGACGCAGGTTCTTCTTCAACGTGAGTCTCCATTTTCCTCCAACACTAATATATCACCAACAATGATTGACGACAAGAAGACAGTCCTCATTGTGGGTGGTGGCGCAGTTGGTGCCATTGCAGCGGTCAATCTCGAAACCGGAGGTCTCGCAACGGTCACTATCGTGCTACGGTCCAATTACAATGTTGTCCAGGAGAAGGGATACACTATTGAGAGCTGCGATCACGGGAAGCTGAATGGCTGGAGACCCAGTGTCGGTATGTTGCCGCCCAGTCTCCCAACATCATCATCTTCCCAAAGTCATAAAACCACTGGCCAAAAACTGACATGCCCCAAGTCCGCAACACAGTCCCCAACCTCATAGAAGAAGATATACCACCATACGATTACGTTATCCTCTGCACCAAAAACATCCCGGACATCCCACCCACGGCCGTCGATCTCGTCGCACCAGCACTACCCAAGAACAGCAACAAAACGACGCTTCTCCTCCTCCAGAATGGGCTCAACATCGAAAGACCATTCTTACGGCCCCACCCGTACGTACCAATCCTATCCGGTATCTCCATGATTGGCAGCGCAGAATCTTCACCGGGCCACATCGTACAAGACGAAGGCGACAAGCTGCTCATCGGCGCATTCCCAACATCGAACATCAACCCCGCCGTGCCGGAGCGAAGAGCCGAGCAATTCGTTGAAATGTATGGTAAAGCCCGGAAGACGGATTGTAAGTATTCGCCGGACGTATTGCACGATCGGTGGAAGAAGCTTGTTTTTAATGCGTGTTTGAATCCTATCTGCGCCATCACGGGGCTGGACGATGGACGCCTGCGGCTTGCCGATGGGGCGCTGGATGGGCTGGTTAGGCCGGCTATGTGGGAGATTGTTGGCGCGGCGAGGGCGGTGTGTGGTGTGCAGTTGGCGGACGATGTGGTGGAGGCGACGATTAACGTGGATCCGCTCGAAAGCTATTTGAAGCCGAGTATGCAGCAGGATTTGGACAAGGTAAGTTTGGAGTGACGGTGTTTTGTTTGGGTGGGGGTTCGTTTTTTGGGACAAGGCTGACGATTTTGCTCAGGGTAATTTCATTGAGTTTGAGAATTTATTGGGGGAGCCGTTGAGGGAGGGGAGGAATGCTGGTTTTGCTATGCCGACGCTTGAGGTGTTGTATCAGCTTGCGAAGGCGATACAGTGGCGGATCAAAGAGGAAAGGGGGCTTGTGGAGGTACCCAAGAAGAAGTAGTAGTGGAATTGGTGAGTTGGCGATGTGAGGTCAGTTTGAATTACTGAAACTTCTCTATAGATGCTAACGAGGAAGCACTTTTCCTGAAGATATGACGTGGCTTGGTAGCACGCTGCTCTCGGGATTTTTGTGTCTTCAAATAATAGACTCCAGTCAAGTACGCCATGTTTGTTCCGTGGGTCAGAATGTTAGCATGTAACTTACGTACGCACAGTGAAACCTCGGAATCAAAACTTCATATCAAACCTCGCTATTGGTGTGTGCTGCCCTCAACTAGCTTGCCCATCCTCTGCAAGCAAGCGGTTACCACAAAAAAACGTCCAGACCAGACTCAACGTCTCGACATTCAAGTTCAATGGGAGAGCAAACCCATTCCAGCAGCTGATGACAGTTCCTGTGCACCATGAATCCTGGGTCACCCTCTGCTGTCGACTGACTTGGTTAACTCGAATAGGATGATCAAGACGAAGTGAGCTGATGCTGATTGGTCAAATCCTGATTTATACTTGAGGCAAATCTCAACTCCGCCCAGATCCGAGATTTACAACTTTTGCAGGGCTTATAAGCTTTTAATAAGCTCAACTGATACCAAAGCAGTGTGATGCCGCCTGCGCCCAAAGGATGATGTATGGCACCATGCAATGTCCCGGTTCTCGGTAGACAGGGTCCGTAGAAGTCGTTCATCATCGGCCAGGGCGTGTGGCGGCCATGTTCCTGAAGGTGAAGCGGGACAGCGGGTTGCCGCTGCAAGGCCGACGATCTCTCACAGGAAAACCTGAAGCGGTAGAGACAGAGGACGATTGGCGTCGCGACGCTGGGATGAAGCCGGTTTGGACATAGCGGGCTGTCGTTGGCCGAGGCGGCGTGGCTGTGCAGCTCTCCACACGTGGTCTTGGCGCTTGGCGGATGACGAAGTGGTGAATCGAGTGGCCGCTGTCGACGAGTGACAAGAGTCAAGAATCTTCCTAATCCACGTGCAGACGTACATAGCACATGCTGCTGTCCTCTGTGGCCTTCGCTTCGTCCGCTGTCTGCCTTCCATTCTGCCTTCTTCCTTCCAGTAGCTTCGCCAGCATATCCATCTTTGAGCGCTTTTGAGCGCGCGCGCCTAGGCTTGGACTCCACTCAGCCACGCTTCACACCGTTCGCATCACCGCACCTTCAACGAGCTACCCAGTACTATAAGCTTGTGATTCGCAGGCACCACCGATCCTTCGAACCTGACTCCGTCTATACACGCGCACCGTCACCACCTCAAGGCGCCTAACGTAGACAAGAACCCCCAGGCTGCGACCTCGTCGGCCCACTTGCAGCCGGCGCAAACCACCCACAACATGGCGAATAACGGCGTGCGGCGGAAGGATACGACCAAGGGCCCGCCGCTGCGCATCCTGTCGTTAGGTATGTTGGTGGGGACGCTCTTCGACGTGGCAGGTGCTAACGCACGTGACAGATGGCGGCGGCGTGCGGGGGTACTCCATGCTCATCATCCTGCAAGAGCTGATGCACCGAACTTTTGTCGAAACCGAAGGCCGGGCACCGAAGCGACACGAAGTCCCGAAGCCATGCGAACACTTCGATCTCATCGTGGGCACCGGCACCGGCGGCTTAATCGCCATCATGCTGGGGCGGCTGAGGATGGACGTGGAGACATGCAAGGACGTGTACGTGCGCATGACGAGAAGAGTGTTTGAGACGGACAAGACGTTTGCCGGCATACCGTATCGCTCAACACTGTTCAAGGCGTCGAAGCTGGAGGAGGCCATCATGCAGTGCGTACGCGAACACACCATCTACGACGACGAGGGCAACGACAACCAGGATCGACAGAGCGCCCCACCCATGACACCCATGACACCCGGGAGTGCCATGTCGTCGAGCCGTATGCAAAGGAGCGCTAGTAACGCCAGCAACTACAGCCAGATTGGCATGACTCCAGTCAACATGCGAATAGCCGCCATGAAGTGGGGAAACCCCCACGCTATGCTCTACGACAACCGCGAGGAGCGCACCAAGACGTAAGTGGGCAGGATGAAGTTGGTAATTGACATACTGACTATGTGCAGCGCCATCACAGCTGTCTACAAAGGCACCAAGAAGTCGGGCACCGGCCAAATCCTCCTTCGCTCCTACGACTCGCGCAAAGAACCCGCCATCGAGCCCAATGCGACAATATGGCAAGCTGGTCGCGCCACATGCGCTACCGCGCTGGCCTTTAAGCCCATTCAAATTGGTCAATCTATCTTCCTCGACGAAGGCACTGGCAAATACAATCCAGCGCCTATGGCCCTTGAAGAAGCTGTCGGCAACGAATGGCCGGGCCGAGAAGTTGGTGTCTTTTTGAGTATTGGTACCGGGAAACGACCCGAAGGCACCAACGGCCAACAACATCTCTGGTGGGAAGGCTTCGTTTCAGGCGGCATTGGAGACTTTGCAGAAGCCAGACGGAGGTTAATACAGAAGATTGAAGACTGTGAGAAAACGCACAAGGAAATGAAGGACCACCTAGCAAAACGACACGTAAACCCCGAGAACTACTACCGCCTGAACGTACATGTCGGTGTGGGCGAATTTGGAATGAACGAGTGGAACGCTTTGGCCGATATTAGCACCAACACACGCATGTATTTGGCGGAGAAGAGCGTGCAGGGTATGACGCTGGACGCAGCTGCGAAGATTGCCCGGATACACTTCGCGAAAGTACGATGGGAACGCGCGCAGAAAGGGGAGTCGCCGTTTTCACCAGGCGCCCAGGCACCCAACAAACCTCTTCCGAGTGTTCCAGATCCGGCACCCATGGCAGTAGAACTACCAGCCGAGGAGATTACACCAGAGTACTACTCCCATGTACATCCTGCTTTTCGGCCTCTACCAGCCGACCAGCGCCGGCCTTCAGAGAACGATAAATACCTCGCCGTTGCATCCGACGAGTATTCACAGTCCGTGGGCCAGGACGGATACAACGATCTGCCACCGCGGCATTCTGGCGAACTCGTATCTCCTGGTCGCCGCTCAGATGAGCAGTTTTCAGCAGGACGCCCAGTATCAATGCTGAGTTCGGCAGCGAGTTGGGATGACCGGTCATCAAACGCGCCGCCGAGGCCTCCCAAGACACCTCTACAAGACGGAACAAAACCACCGCCACTTTCTGCAGGTCCTCGCTCGTCACCCCCCGCTGGGTCAGCATTCTCGCGACCACCCCCCGGTGCACCGTTACCATATCCAGATACCGATGGGCCGCCACCTATTGTCAATAAAGCGACAAAGCCGGATTACACGCGGTGATGGACGGTAAATGTTGCATTCGTGGAGCGTGTCAGTAACCATGTTCTACATACCAGCGAGCTCGAATTTTTTTTTTTGCATGCACATATGGTTGACGTGGAAGCCTGGAGGGCAATACCACTGGAAGTTGTACTCTGCACACTATTAGAGTGTTGATTAACGAAGTTTTACGGCCAGGCAAGGATTTTGTTTTGTTTTTTGCAAAGTTTGATGAAAGCATAGTTTAGATACCCCATTCCACTGACTTTTTGTGTCTGTCGAGATAAAAAAAACGCAAGCACGTATTTTTTTTCTGTCTGTCTCTCTCCTCTCATTGCTTGGTTTTTTCCGTGTCGACAACTTTTTTGTTACTACTGGGGCGCTCAACTTGTCGTAGGTGCCGCGTTGGCGTTGTTTTCTTCTCTTTCCGTGAAGCAAGGAAGAAAGAAAAAGATGGGGAAGCAAATGATCCGTCTGACCTGCCCAGTCCCCAGGTACGCAAAGATGTGTAAAAAATCAGTGATTCAATCATCCATCCCTCCATCCTTTCCCCACCCCCAAACCAGAACACCTCTCTAGAAATCTTCTTCTTCCTTGGGCTCAGACTTAACACCCACCACACCCACACCCCCACCCTCCTTCTCCTCCTCCTCCTCCGTCGCAACCCCACTCTTCGCCTTCCGTCCACGCTTCGACGTCAGCGTACCATCTACCTCCACTTTACGTTTCCGCGACGTTTCCGCGGGCTTCTTTCCAGGCGCATCACTACCGCCGCTCTCGTGGCCCGACCGGAGAGCTTCGAGCTCGGCTTTCAAGGTACCCTTGAGTCGGTCGACCATGATGCGACATGCGCCTATGGATTTTCCGGGGGGGCGGGGGGAGTTCTGGGGTTGTGGTGTTAGTTGGGTGCGGTCGGGGTGGGGTTGTAAGAGGGAGAGGTGTGGTGGGGGAAAGGAAGGCTTACGGTGAAGTCGAGTTTGACGTTGGAGTGCTCGACTAGGGTGAAGTAGTAGGCTAGCTGTGGGGTGGTTAGTGGGAGGGGGTACGGGAGCTTTTTTTTGGGGGGGGGGATGGTTACGCGTTGGCGGTCGGTCCAGCCTTTGGTGGGGGAGGGGGGGGACATTTTGGGTTGGGTGCTTGGGGTTGGGGTTGTGGTTGGTTGGTTGGTTGGCGTTGTATGGTGGAGTGTGTGGTGAGTGGGGAATGTGAGTGTGAGGTCTGTGTATGTGTATCGTTGGCTCTGTTCACTATGATACCCACGTGGTGTGGGAGAGGAAGGTCTTGGCAGCACGACTTTTGGACAGGTGAGAGTGAGAGCGAGTCTGGGACACGTACTTCGGGGTCAGGTGAAAATCATGCTGGATCGGTAATTTGTAAAGTGGTTCCCGGATGGCTTAGGCCGATGTCAACTTCAAATTTCTACTGCGTGTTCACTTTTGGGTTGAGGGTTTCACGTGAGATGTATGCAGTGCAGTGCAGTGCAGTGTTTGAAATCGTCGTTTTGTATTTGTATTAGACAACCTCGTTGCGAGCTTGCGTGACTCGTGCAAAAGACATAAGCAAGCATGTATGTGCTTTCCAGGTTTCCCAGACATTTTCAACAGCAGCATCGTTCACATCCCCCCCATGATCATCATCCCCTTCCCATCAAACCACCACAGAGCGAGTAAACCCATAGCGTCCTCAGAAATCCTCATATTCAGGCAGATCCTCATAATCGGGAAGTTCAGGAACCTCCTCCTTCTTGACCTCGACCTTCTCCTCAGGCGCAGGCGTAGCCGCCTTCTTCTTGACCTCCTCGACCTTGACCTCCGGCTCAGGCGTAGCCACATTCTTCTTGGGGCGGCCGCGCGCCTTCTTGGGAGTAGGCTCCGCGGCGTCGCCCTCGGCGTCGCCCTTGACCTTGCGCTTACGAGGCGTAGTTGGCTTCTTCGTAGGCGTGCCCTCGGCCGTGGCGGGCGCGCCATCACCGCCGCCCATGGCGTCCCATTCGGGCCTGAGGACGTTCTTGAGCACGTTGATCTTCTGCTTGAAGCCGTTGGCGTTGCGACCGGCCGGATAGACGCCGTCCTATTGTCACACACGGACAGGAATTAGCATGTTGCCATGTTTCGTTGCGCGCGTTTGCGGCTTGGGGGGGGGGGGGGGGGTGGTGAGACTTACGTTCCAGTTGAAGGTGACGTTTTCCTTCTGGACTAGGAACAGAAGACTAGACAACTGTGTAGATCAATAATAGTCAGCGATCTATTGAATTAGAAAGTTTTGGTTCCGGCGTACGAGCTCTCGGTCGGTCCATCCGGTTTTGGCGGTCTTGGATTCCTTGTTGGCAGTCATTGTGGATGACGGAGGCGATTTGGTTGGGCGTGTCCTGGTTGGAAACGCCGTGCGGAGGATGAGGATTGTGGGCGGCGGAAACAAATCTGGCGGAGGGGCGAGAGGAGAGGTGGGAGGCCCGTCGAGGTTTATATAGTCGGTGGGAGGGCGCGGGAGCTCGCCGTCACTGCTGTGGAAACTGGTGGAACGGCACCGAACGAGAGATTGCACGTGGAATATTGCTCGTGGAGTGAAGGTGAGAGTGGGAACATATGGGTGGCACATGGGCAAGCATAGGAAGAAGAATGTCTCGGCTTATGACATGGGGGTATCTCTTTTCTCTAAATTAGATCTACAATTTGTAATACACATGGTTCTTCCTGCGATTTGGCTCCACCACTCAAGCTGTGACTGTTACAGTAGCAGTCTCTCTGATGGTTTCTTTCTCTGTCGCAGTAACAGTCACTGTAAAGACCTGACTGGGTGGTATGGGCGTGATGATCAAGGGTCCTTCTGACGTCGATGGAGTGTCGGTAGGCGTGGGTGGTGATGGCCCAGCTTCTGACGTCAATAGGGAGGGCTCCACGACCACTGACGTTGAGGGGGAAGCAGGTGGTGGTGATGCTACGCTAGTCGGAGAAGATTGTGCGGAGCTCTCGATTGTGTCCGATGAGGTTAGTGTGGTAGGTGGAGAAGCTGCAGGTTGCGTGGATGTTTGTGATGCTATATCGGACGTAGAAGGGGAGGCTACAGGTGGTGTGGATGTTGGCGAAGCTACTACAGAGGAAGATGGACTTGCATAACCGGAAGACGGTGCCGAAGATGTGGGGTCCGTTGGCTCAAGAGCTGATGAGCTAGGCACTTCCGGGGTCTCAGAAGCTTCTGGCGCTGATGTTGGCATGACTGTGGTGTAAGAGGTGACGATCACTACTGGTGGCACTTGCAAAGAAGACGAGGGTGAAGCCTCAGCGGGTGTCTCAGATGCCGACAGCATTGGCTGCTGAGATAGCATAGATGATGAAGATACACCAGGGACTTCTGATATTGATGGCGCTGCTGAGGTAGAACTCAGCGCGGGTGCCTCCGATATCGATGATGCTGCATCGGCTGGGGAGGGCGACGGAAATACGGTAGTATATTCTGTCTTCGTGACGACAACTCGTGACGTTGAGTTCGCAATGCCCGAAGCAGGTGTCGAAGGCAATGCCACTGCTGACGAGCCACTTGAGACGAAAGAGGAAACCGCGGACGAGGCGAGGCTTTCCAGAGCGCCGGATGTGGATGATTGGATGGCGGATTCAACGGCAGAAGAGGCGCTCACTACGGTCGAGCTAACTGTGTTATTCGCGTTTTGTAGATTCGATGTTGGGGCTGGGTGATTGAAGCCGGGTAATCCTCCAGAAGTGGGAACTGGGACAGCGCCAGTCACTGATGCCGTAGAAGAAGCGAGTGAAGTAGACGTCTCCTCTTCTATGGGCGAGTATGTGAACATTGGAGTTCGCCGGCTAGTCTCGTTGGTTGTATTGTTTTCGACTGCTCCTACTGAGCTAGATGACAGCGCTAAGACGACACTGCTAGAAAGGGGTAGAGCATTGCTCTCAGCAGGCGTTGATTCGGGGCTTGGAGTGATTGAAGGTGTGGACACCGCGCTCGAGCTCTCCTTTGTCGGGGGTGCAGCAGAAGGTGTAATGTAGGAAGTGGAGAATACGGTCTGGGGATCTTGTGTAACAAATGGTTCTCCATCAGGAAGGACGAATGTGATGGCCGGTGCTACCGAAGTGAAGATTGTCTGTTGAATGGGCTCCACAACGATAGCGGTGTCTGCTTCGACGGACTGAGGGGTTGAAACTGGAAGATGGGCGCTCGATGGAGAAGCTATGGAAGTAACGTTGGCATAGCTAGTAAAGCTACGTTCGGTCAGTCGCAAAGTCAAGCGTTTTGCACAAGTATCTTACAGTTGCCGCCGTTGGTTCTTGGGAACCGGCCCAGCAAATACGGAAGTGGAGCAAGCTGCCAGCAGCAAGATGGTGGAAAAGACGGTCATCGTCGAGAGGGTTCAGAGGTATTAGAGAATGAAAAACGAGGGAATGCTGACGAAGAGAAAGACTGCGATTATATGCGAAACGGGGACAAGGACAGACGGAGGAACTGAATGATTAAGACAAACGATGGACCAGAGGAAACAGGTGACATGGAAACAGCAAGGAAAGAAACAGAAAAATGGTTCGTCTCAAGCAAACGACAGTCTGGACGTTCAGATGGCTACGGTCAAGGTCTCATTGCTACCCGGGCTGCCAGCGGGTTTTGAAGCTGCATTAGCCGCCTCGAGCACGGTTTGACTACACAAGGGAACAAAGGGCAGCACTGGCCGAGCATTGTCGCGGCAGCCTGCAATTTGGACGTGTCACTGGACCTCCGTGGCAGAATAGTGTAGGTAACATGAGGAGTGGCTGTGGTGCTCTGGAAGCGCAGGTGGATGTTTCATCCGTGGGCCAATCAGATGGCAAATTTGCGAAGTGGAGCAACGGCTATGCAGCGCTTCGCCGAACGACTCTCTTGGACACTCGACAGCCCAGAAATAGCAGGAATAGCAGAAACGACAGAAATAGCAGAAATAGCACTTCAGTGTGAGACCCACGGACACCATCCGGGAGCGTTGCTGGCTCCGAGTAAGTATCGAAGTCCCCTTACCTACCTAGGTGTCCAAGCTAAGCAAATGAGGCAGTGATGGGGTATCATGCAGCTTCCACGATGGCTCGAGAAGCAAAGCAGTTTGGGAGTGTTTTCACTCGGGCGATCAGACACTAGTGACGATGGGGATGGTGTCATGATGGTGAGGAGATCGATGAGGTTGCACGTGACTGGGCGTTGCTCAGGTAACAAGCGAGCGCGGCAGGGAAAGCAAACACGGCCGGCTAGGATAGGCGGCTTGACATGGCTGCGCTTCGACGTCACGGTAGGTACAGCATTCTTTTCTCTGTAGACTTATTAGACTTTTGCTGTTTCTACCCTCTCCGCCCGATATCCCCATCGCTCGCGTCACCACGATGAGCGTACGCGTCGTCGCCAGGATACGTCCGCTGCTGAAGAACGAGCTGGACAAGGACACCATCGTCACAGCAGAGACAGTCGACGGCGAGACTGTACCAGCAGTGGTGCGGATACCCAGTCCGAAGAACGAGGCCGAGTCCTTCAGCTTCCAGTTCAGCTCCGTGTATGAGCAAGACGCGACGCAACAGCAGCTCTTCGACGCCGAAAGTGAGTTCGCCATGGGACAGCAGACGAGACGGAAGCTGACGCAAGGCTAGTCTCGCCCACGGTCAAGCATTTGTTCAATGGCTTCGACCTGTCCATCTTTGCCCACGGCTGCACCGGCACCGGCAAAACACACACGATGCGCGGCGGCAAGTCGCTGGCGGATCGCGGCGTCATCCCGCGACTGTTGAGCGCAATCTACCGTCGATGCAAGAAGATCGAGAAGGACTCGGCAGGCGCCGCGCACGTCGAGGTGGCCCTGGAATACTTTGAGATCTACTGTGACCGCGTCTACGACCTGTTCGAGCCGCCCGAGAAGCGCACACCCTCCGGCCTACCTATACGCGACAACCACGGCAAGACGGTCGTCGTCGGCCTCACCGAGAAGCCATGCACGACGCTGAAGGAGTTTGAGCAGCTCTACGACCAAGCCAACCTGAACAGGTCAACATCTGCCACAAAGGTAAAGCGGCACAGTCCACCGTGCTGATGATGACTAACCAAGACGCAGCTCAACGCACACTCGTCCCGCTCCCACGCTGTCCTGTGTGTCAAGATTACCCAAACCACCGAAGATGCCGTCCGCGTCAGCCGAGCATCGTGCATCGACCTGGCTGGATCCGAAGACAACCGCCGGACCGAGAACAACAAGGAGCGCCTCGTCGAGAGCTCGGCCATCAACAAGTCGCTCTTCGTACTGGCCCAGTGTGTCGAGGCTATGAACAAGAAGGCGAGCCGGATACCGTATCGTGAGTCCAAGATGACGAGGATCTTGTCACTTGGACAGAGCAAGGGCTTGACCGTCATGATCCTGAACTTGGCTCCCACGCGCGCATACCACCTGGACACAATCAGCTCCCTGAACTTTGCGAGCCGGACAAAGAAGATCGAGGTTGCCGAGGTAGAGAACGATCCCGTCTACAGGACCATGGTCAAACCTTTGGCGACAACCAGCCTCGGCGGAGCGACCATGGCCCGGCAACCACTACGACCGTTAACCGCCGCTCACAACGCGAATATCCCGGAACCCGAGAAGCAGAAGAAAGGGGAAAAGCCCGTCAAGGCATTCTCTGTATATTCTGACGCCCGCAAATCTGCTCCTCGTGTCTCTAATCTTACATCACAGAACCAAGGCATTCGACGGACCGAAGGGGCCAAACGAGGGGCCGAGCCCAGTGGTACATTCGCATCGCGACCGGCCAAGACATTCCGAACGGCGGATGGCACCTCGCGGATACGGAACGCTGAGCCGGCTCTGACAAAAGCATCCATCGAAGCCCTCATCGCACAGAAGGTAGACGAAAAGCTTGCAGAGAAGGCGCTACAAGATGCCGGCACAGCAGCGCCAGCGCTATCGGCAGAGTTGCAGAAGCGGTTGGACGACCTTGAACACCGCATCGATGCAAAGGAAGAGGACGGCAAGTCCCAAGGGCTGCAATTCCTGCTCATGGCAAAACAACATCATATACGTGGCGAAGACGCAAGCGCGCTGCGCATGTACCAACTGGCACAGCCCTTTTTCCCAGGCAACGCGAAGCTCGAAGCAAAGATGAGCACACTGGAAGACCGGATACGAGCCAAGAAGGAGGAAACCACAAAGCACATGTCCGCACCCATCGATTTCCCGTCATCACAACCAGCCCCAGCGCCAATCACGAACCTCATGGGCCCCCTGAAAGCCGAGAAGAAGACCCAGAAACCAAACTTGGTTTCCACAACACACGAACCCCGATACGATGACGACGACGAAGAATTTGCGCCCCCACCACTACCTTCAGACCACGAAGCATCTTACGCCTCAGACGACAGTTTCCACTACAAGCCCACCAAAGCCGCCCGCAAACCGAAAAAGACGACCAAGAAACTGCCCATCTTCCGCGACCATGTCCCTCCTCGTCCCTCCAATTCTTCTGTAGAACACACGCCACGCACTTCGCACCTGCTCAAGATCATCAACTCGCGCGACGTGAACCAGATTAAGGCACTCAAGGGCGTGGGTGCGAAGAAGGCGGATAGTATTGTCAACTGTCTGGTGGAGATGGAGGATGCCGAGGTGCTGGATCTGGAGTCTTTGGCGATGCTCAAGGGTGTGGGTGGTAAGACGGTGGATAATATGAGGATGGGGTTGAGCGTTAGTGGTGGTTCTTATGATTTTTAAGCTTCTGGGTGCTGTTTGCTTTTCTTTCTTTTCTTCTTATTAAAGCATGGTGTTTTGGGAGTAATTGTCATTTAGGATTGGGTTTGGGGTATGCATGCATGGCAACTGGTGTTTGGGGTTCACAGCCGGCAAGGATTATCTTGGCTGGTGTTTTACCGTCTGTCTAGACGAATTCTTCGCTATTGGTGTGTTTTGTCAGATTAACGCTTCTTCAGCACTCAGCTACGAGTGTTCGCAAAGGGGCATATGCACAATTAAAGATTTGGCAGTAGCAGTCGGTCCAAGTCAAAAGACAGAAGTGGAAAAGTTTATTCTCGTAATAACCATTCCTCATGATATACCCCATCGTCAGGTTCAAGAGAAACCATTTCCCGCTCACACGCAGCCAACAGAACTCCCCAGTAGGAAAAGTCTAGAAAGGCCAGACCCAATCCACCGTTTCCTGCGGATCCATACCCTCGTGGAAGGCATAGTTCTTCGCCTTGATTTGCTCATTGAGAAGTGCGTCGCGCGTGGCCGCTCCCTTGTTGCCCAAAGTGCGGATGTTGTCAAGCGCATCAATCGCCAGACTATAACGGTCCGTGCCGTTCCTGATAGCCAGCTCCAGAGGCGTGTCGATATTGCCCTTTTCCTTGTAGCCGCGCACAATCAGGTTCTGCTGGCCCTTGCGTCCGTACGTCAAGCGGTGGACCAGCCAGGGATACGAGTGGAAGTTGAAGATGCACGGTACGTCATCCGTGAAAATGGCCTTGTACTCATGTGCCTTCAGCCCGTGCGGATGCTGCTCTTCGTCGATCAGCTTGAAGAGGTCCACAACGTTGACGAAGCGGATCTTGAGCTCAGGCAAGTTTTGGCGCAGCAAGGCTGTAGCAGCGAGGGATTCGTGCGTTGAGACGTCGCCGCACGATGCCATGACAATGTCAGGCTCATCGCCTTTGTCGTTGCTGGCCCATTCCCAGATGCCGACGCCCTTTGTGCAATGGGCGATTGCTTGTTCCATCGTAAGGTACTGGATGTGCTCTTGCTTGTCGGCGACAATGACATTGACGTAGTTTTCGCTGCGAAGGCAGTGATTCATCGTGGAGAGCAGACAGTTGGCATCTGGTGGGAGGTAGATGCGCACAACCTCAGGGCTCTTATTTGCCACCACGTCTGAGAAGCCGTTAGTTTCCACCAGATTGTATGGATGTGGGGGAGGCTTACCCAAGAAGCCAGGATCCTGGTGAGTAAAACCGTTATGGTCTTGTCTCCACACGGTCGCCGTGAGCAGTATATTGAGTGAAGCGATCTTCTGCCTCCATGACACTTCGAGACATTTCTCAATCCACTTGCAGTGCTGGTTCACCATGGAGTCGATAATGTGGATGAAGGGCTCGTAGCTGTTGAGCAGGCCGTGGCGTCCGGACAAGATATAACCTTCTAGCCAACCCTAGAAAAATTAGTAAAACATCATCAACATCGAGCGTTCGTCTTACCTCAACGGTGTGCTCAGATAGCATCTCCATAACACGCCCCTCGAAAGCTAGATTGCCACCATCCGCATCCTCTTCAAAGTAATCACCCATCCAGACCTTCTTGCCCGCTTCGTAGACCTTGCCCAGTTTGTTGGACTCGGTCTCATCAGGGCCAAAAAGACGGAACTGGGTGGGATTGTGCTTGACAACATCACGCAAGAACGCAGCAAAGTTGACCATGCTACCCATCTTTGCGGTACCTCCTTTTGGAACATCGACAGTGTAGTTGCGGAAGTCAGGCACATGAAGCTTGTGGCGGAGCAAGCCCCCATTTGCAACCGGGTTGGCGCTCATCCTTCTGTCGCCGCTTGGTGCTAGTTCCCTAAGCTCAGGGATAAGCTTGCCGTCCTTGTCGAAGAGTCTGTCGGGGCCGTATCCTCGCATCCATTCTTCGAGTAGCTTGAGCTGGGCTTTATCCTTCAGCACGTTCGTAAGAGGCACTTGATGCGCACGCCAGTAGCCTTCCAAGAAATGGTCACCGTCAATCTTCCTGGGTCCAGTCCATCCCTTGGGCGTACGGAGCACGATCATAGGCCAGCGGGGTCTAAAAGACTTGCCAGAATCCCTAGCCAGTTTGTGATATTCGCGGATCTTGGTGACACATCGTTCCATAGTGGCGGCCATGGCTTGGTGCATGGAGGGGACGTCACTTCCCTCGACGAAGTAAGGCGTCCATCCGTAACCGATAAAGAGAGCTTCGAGCTCCTTGTGGCTTATACGTGCTAGCACAGTCGGGTTATTGATCTATGCAATGTTAGTCGAATCTCCTGCCAGAATCCGCGAAACGCGAACGTACCTTGTACCCGTTCAGGTGTAGTACGGGCAGGACTGCACCATCAGTGATGGGATTGAGGAATTTCGTAGAGTGCCAGCTTGTTGCTAGGGGCCCGGTCTCTGACTCGCCATCACCGACCATAGTAAGCGCGATCAGATTTGGGTGGTCGAACACTGCACCGAACGCATGGGAGATGGAGTAACCAAGCTCTCCGCCCTCGTGCAAGCTACCAGGTGTCTCGGGGGTGGCGTGGGATCCAATACCACCTGGGAAGGAAAAGGACTTGAAGAAGCGCCTCATGCCCTCCTCGTCCTCGCTCTTGTCGGGATACACTTCGGAGTAGACTCCTTCGAGATAACTGTTTGAGAGGACAGCCGGCGCGCCGTGACCAGGCCCGGAGATAAAGATGGCGTCAAGATCATACTTCTTGATGAGACGGTTCTGTTTGAGGGACGATTTAGTGCATGTCACTTACCATATGGGGGTTATCATACCATGTGAATCCATGTAAAGCTCTGTCCAGAATCAGAGCCCCAATGTCCTAGGAGTCGTCGCTTGAGGTGGTCGATGGTAAGCGGCTCGCGAAGCAGCGGATTCGTCCGGAGATAGATCATGCCCAGGCACATGTACAGAGAGGCATGGAAATAGTCGGTCATCTTCCGCACCTCATCGTCGCTGAGCGGCTGCTCGGTAACCGAAGCCCTTGCAGGTCCATAAGGCGACAGGCTGAGATTCTCAACATCTTCGACGACAGTCTCGGGGTCCGCCGGAGCTTTGGCTGCCATGGCGTCCATGTTTGCTTGCCGTTTGAAAGGCGTGGCCTTCGCAGCTTGGAACTAGGTATCAGGCAAAGTCGGCTTTCAGAATTGGAAGGATTGCAACAATAATGTTTGCAGGGAGCTTCTCAAGAAGCCAGTGGAGGTTGTAGGAGTGTCTGGGAAGCCAATTGAGATGTTGGTGGATGGAGGGGCTTTAAGCAGCTGCAGTACAAGTGCAAGGTAACATCTGGACAGTCGCGCTTGAACGCTCGGCGCGGCAGGTGCGGAGATACTCTCCTGATTATTGGAGGCCGTAATGATGCTAATGCGTGCAACACTATCTCATCAGTCATCATACGAGTACCCAGCACCGTCGCAGTCGGTGTAATCTTCTAGCTGGTAGCTGCTGGCAGCGTCATCGGTGGCATGATGTGGGGTTCCTCCAGATGCGGCCTAGTCGCACCACGCGTTCCTGTCCATCTACACGACAGGCCCACCTACATCCATGGCGTGAACACTTGGCAGTAAAATCACCCGTCCAGCGTCGGGCATCCCGCGCCCTGCAGAAAGACCCGAGAGCAGCATCAGGTGATACCGATACGCTCTGCATGTTGCAGGAGGAGCCACGTTTGCAGCCATCAGAACGTGAGATGGAGTACATGAGAGCCTCTTGATTGTCAAGATAGTATCTAGTGCATCCCGTAGTCACCTTCTGCCGCCATCGTCCGTTGACATTCGGCGAAGATGGCAGCCTGCCTCGCTACATCGGCCAGCCGTCCGACGACCTGTTTGTTGCCCTCTACAAAGCCATACAACGCGTATGGTATCTCCACTTCCTCGCAAAACTCTTGAACCAACTTCTGCGTCTTCCGCAGATTGTGCCTGGGGATGCGAGGATACAGATGATGGATGGCCTGAAACTGTAGACCGCCGTGGAAGAAGTCCAGCCATTGTGGACAGTCAACGTCCATGGACGTACGTAGCATCTTCTGAGCAAACGACTCGTGGACACCAAGATCCGCAGTACTCATCGCAAAGTGAGAGAGCGTAATCTGCACATGGAGCGGTGAGGTTAACGCGTGACTGATGAGCACAAACCAAAAGCGACTCCAGTTGTCTGGGACAGACTTGTACACGACACCATAGCCGTACCAACTCCAAAAGACTGTCATGCCCACAAGTTCAAAGTATCTGTGCCACCACGCTATCCCTTTCCTAGGACCCTTGCCCAGAAGCAGGTACATCCAGGACAGCCTGTACAGATTGAATCGCGCGAACAGCATGATTGGATAGTAAGTGTAGTGCTGGATCCGAATCATAACCTTGGCGAAGCCATCGTACTCCATGACCCATTCGTAAAAAGTCGTAGTGAGGCTTTCCATGAATCGATGCGTGATGGAAAAGAAGGGGATGTATTGGATGTCTGGGTCATGCTCCGGATGGTTCGTGACGAGATGGTGGACATTGTGGTTGTATTTCCACCAACAAGCGCTCAAGCCACCCATGAACGAAGCAATGAACATTGCAATGGTCGAGTCTGCAGTAAAGTCGTGCGTAATGCCCATGTGTCCAGCGTCATGGACAGTGAATGTGAGCTGGTGCCAAAGGCACGCAAGCGGAATTGCACTGCTAACGTACCAGCCTGTCCGCAGCATGATTAGGAAAGCAAACAGAAAGAATCCGTAGCGTAAACATTCTATGCCGTACGACGTATAATTGCACTCGTAGAGTCCCTCTTTTTGGATACGTGTTTGCAGCTCTCGGTATTTGCGCGTGATGTTTTCTTGGGTGGCTGGATCTAGGGACGGGTATTTGGCTTTGTCGAAGTCTAGCTCTTCCAGCGTCCGCCTGTCAAGCACTGACATTTTCAGACCAGGTGTCTTTTCCTCGAGATCGACCGAAGAGATGCTAGAGCTTGAAGAGCCTGTAGCGATAGTGTTCGCGTTTCGTTTACGTAGCGTGGAAGAGGACTGGTCTACTTGGTCAACCGGTTCGAAGATGGGGCTGTGGTCTGCTGAGGACGCGGAGCTAGCCGTTTCTGGCTCTGAAGAGGAACATGAAGCCACATATTCCTCCTGCGAAAGCCCATCCAATTCCGCTTGTGTCCTAAATTTCCCTCCCTGTAGGGGCGGCAGAAAATTTGTCCATTGTCCCTCGACCCGGCCAATCTGGTAGCGGTCCATGAGCGTGAGCGTCTGCGTGGAATGAAACCTTGAACATGGGTGTCAGTAGAAGAATTAGATGGTGAGTAGAAGAGCGTACCGAGTGACCTCGTCTGTTGCATCGCGTCCGATCATATGGCGGATGGCTTTGTCACCGCCTGGATGGTACGGCAGCCATGCATCGACCTTCAGGACCTTGTTGTCTACTATGACAATTGAGCGCCCATTGGCAATCTGCGCCTCAATGTCTCGCCGAGTAAGTATCTTCGACTTTGGGGCGGCCATGGTGGCGGTGAGGTGAGCTGATACACAGTCGAGTTCGTACTCCTAGCTTCAAGGTTGTGGTTGCATGTGGACCCTGCACGCCTTCGCCCCCCACGGTCCCAGCGGTCGCCACACTTTCAATTTCTGGACAGGCAATCACATGTTTCTTCACTGGGCACCCGTAGACATCCGTCTCCAATATGTACCTACTGCGTGCGTCAGTTGAAGGTCATTTCCTGCTGTAAGTCCGAAGACCAAGGGGTTTCATAAAAAAATAAGAGTAGCAGGTGCCCCCGCCGTTGCGCCTTCCCTTTCGGCCAACTCCGCCGTCCGCAGGTTTGCTGGTATTTATTGCAGGTGCCCAGCCATTCCATACTCTCATTGCTACAACCTCCGCCATATCCAAACATCCGTTTCCAGCCCCAATCTCCAGCATGGCCAAAGATATTAAAGAGCTAGCGAGAGACTGGCTAGAGCTCGACCAAGACAAAACGACAACCGATGAAATCTACCATCTCTTGGTCAATGGCGACATGGATGAGCTCGAAAAGCGACTACGCACTCGAATTGCGTTCGGCACTGCGGGACTGAGAGGGCCCATGCAGGGCGGGTTTGCTTGCATGAACTCTCTCACAGTCATTCAGGCGTCACAGGGATTGGCAGCATATCTGCTCAAGACCGAAGACAATGTCAAGAGAAGGGGAGTGGTCATTGGACGAGATGCACGACATAACTCGGAAAAGTTTGCCAAGCTCACCGCCGCCGCGTTTGTTGCCAAGGGCATCAAGGTATGGTGGTACGAGGACCCGAGCCACACGCCTCTTGTTCCGTTTGGGGTGCAAGAACTCGACGCCGTTGCTGGTGTCATGATTACCGCAAGCCATAACCCGGCCCAGGATAACGGATACAAAGTATACTGGTCCAACGGATGCCAGATTCTATATCCGCATGACAGCGGAATCGCCGAGTCTATCCTGAACAATTTGAAGCCTGTCACTTGGGACACATCAGTTGTAGACGGCACGTCTCTTCTTGTCGAAGGAAGTCTGGGGCTGGTTCAGGACAGTTATCACAAGGCCATTCTCTACGCCGCGCAACCTGAGCATGTTAAGGTGAAGATGGATCCCAAGCTGCGATTCGTATACACTCCCATGCACGGCGTCGGACTCCCAGCGATGCAACAATGTGTCGAGACTCTCGATATCGCTTCACAGATGACTGTTGTGGAAGCTCAATCGCAACCAGACCCCGACTTCCCAACCGTCAAGTTCCCGAACCCAGAGGAGAAGGGCGCGCTCGATTTAGCAATAGAAACAGCGGAGAGGTCTGCTATCCGTCTGATACTTGCCAGCGATCCCGACGCCGATCGACTTGCCGCGGCACAGAAGGTAGAGGATAGATGGCACATCTTCAGCGGGAATCAACTGGGCGTGCTGATTGGTTCTTATCTCTTCGAACGCTACCCGACATCAAAACCCCGCGAGAAGCTCGCAATGTTGGCATCCACGGTCAGTTCAAGGATGCTTGCAGCGTTGGCGAGGAAGGAAGGCTTCAAGTTCACCGAAACCTTGACTGGCTTCAAGTGGATGGGCAACGTGGCGCGTGATCTGGAACGTGAAGGTTACGACGTGGTGTACGCGTTCGAAGAAGCTTTGGGCTACATGATCCCGCAGACTGTTCACGACAAGGACTCTATCAGCGCGGCAGCTGTCTTTCTCACAGCCGCGTCACATTGGTCTCTGCAAGGTCTCACACCGTTCGCAAAGTTGCAGGAGCTGTACAAGTATCTCGGCTACTTTGAGGACGCAAACACCTATCTCGTATCGCCCTCACCGTCTGTTACTACATCCGTGTTCACGGCTATCCGCGCATTGGGCAGCCCGCACCCCACCAGCATCGGTTCGCGCAAAATCATGCGTTGGCGAGATCTGACCCTGGGCTATGACTCACAGAGCAAGGACCACAAACCAGATCTACCGGTAGATGTGACTAGCCAGATGATCACCTGTGAGCTAGATGATGGGGCTGTGTTTACAGTCAGAGGAAGCGGAACGGAACCAAAGATTAAGCTTTACATTGAGTGCCAAGGAAAGAGCAGTGAGGAGGCAAAGAAGGGCGCCACTGGCATTTTGGGAGATCTATTGAAGGAGTGGTTTAAGCCAGAGGAGAACGGGCTCAGGCTTGCTTGATGCAGAGCGTTGTTCATAAATCTCATTTTTGGACTTGTTGTTATGATCACCACGGGGCTTGCTCGCGCAGGTGACTGCGGAAGCGCGTACTATGACGAGATGGAGCAAACGCGGCGCCTCTCATTTCCTCTTTCCACGTTAGATTGTTTTGCGACCTTGTACTCATCCAGATTCCAATTCCCACTACGACGCCTAGAGAGGCCATGGCGGAAACTCCCATCGGCAAGCTCTTCGCCTCGTGGAACAACCTCACCGAATCCGTCAACATTGAACATCTAGATTCCGGCGTCCCGCACACAACACAGTGGACCAAAGGACAAGTCGAGGCACGCTTCTCCTGCACCAAGCGCGAAATTCCTCCCATCGCCTGTCAACTCCCCGGTGTCGGCTTCCCCCAAACAATCGCTATGATCAACAAGTCACGTAATAACGACGGCATCTTCCTCCGATCCATACAAGTTCGAGACCATGACTGGCTCGCACGCCGCTTGCTCGTGCAGAAAGACTTCCTATCCGCTACCCACCACACTCCGCACGAGGCGTACTTCTTCATTGAGCAGGGCGAGCTGGTGCTGACAGTCAATGGGCGGCCGTTGACCACGATGGAGCGCATAGAGCTGGAGTTTGCGCCCGGCTCGGTGGATCTTGCAAAGTGCCAGCCTGCG
Organism: Decorospora gaudefroyi; assembly: GCA_010015605.1. Taxonomy (NCBI): domain Eukaryota; kingdom Fungi; phylum Ascomycota; class Dothideomycetes; order Pleosporales; family Pleosporaceae; genus Decorospora; species Decorospora gaudefroyi. Next base: position 117,646 of record ML975323.1, read on the forward strand.
GAGGTGGTGCTGAAGAAGGGGCTTACGAAGATCTTCCCACCGTACACACTTTACAGCTTTGTGGCCAAGAAGGATTCGCTGGTCACGACGGGTTATATCCCTGCGAGGCAGCGATGAGCTGGTGTGCGTGCGTGTGTATGAGAGTGGATATGGGTTGATTGAAGGGGGTTGGTTTGGGAACTTGCAAAGCTGATCCGCCATGCAGACATGTGTTTACGTTCTTGGGAGGACACGGGCCTATGAGGGTTAGAGCAATCTTGCCCACTGTAGATGGACGTGAGAATGAAAGCGTCGAGCAAGTTCCAATTTCCTCCCGCGGGCTTGCATCCTAACGTTGAAGTCAGAAGTGATGTGCCATTTCAGGGTTGATAGCCGCCGTTTCCGTCACACAAAGCTGCACGACCTGCATCTTCGCATGGTATGTTACACGAAGCAAAGTCCTCAATGAGTCTTCGTCACCAGGGTACGTAACGCGCTTCGCAGCTTCACACACCACCTGCTACATCGGTATAGGTATGCCTCATGGATGGCAAGACACGCAACAATATTCTAATTTCTCACCCTACTAATCAATCGCAACGACGAGTGCGTCGTCGCTAAGCACGACTTGTATCTCCAAGAGTCGATGCGTCGTTTCCTCGACGGACTTCCCGCTTTCCCGATTCGGTCCCTGTCAAATGCACACCCAGGCCATGCAGATGCAGACGCAGCGCTGACGACAGCTAATCACGCTCATTTCTGCCTTGCCCAAAGACTCGCCCACTGCTCCATTGCAAGGCCGAAATCTGGGTCCGACTTTGTCGCCATGCGCAGCTATCCATGGTCGAAGCCTGTCGCGCCCTGCATGCAAATGCGCGATGGTCCTCCAGGGCTTCGAGTACTGGCCAATGAGGACGCTCGTTATCGGATAGGACAGACGACAAGTCGCGCAAATCGATAGTATCGGTGTTGCTTGTGCTGTTGCCTTGAAGAGTTGGTAGTAAGACGTGCGGGGAGAGGATGCGCGAAAAATTGCTCTGCATCAATAATGTCCGCAGGCTCACACTGGTGTTGGTGTTTTTTTGCTTTTTGGCACATGGCGTCTGTCTCCACGCTGGATTTGCCGGGGTAAGTCGACGGCAAGGGTACTGGCCAGCCGTGTCCGTGTCTTGTGTATGCCATCTCAACCTATCATATCAATATCTTGTCCCAGACCCAGGCTTTCGGGGAAATCGGTACGTTTGAGGCGCCGTGAGACTAACCGTTGCGAGCTGCATGCGTTCGCGTTCGTGCTAAAGAGTCACGGCCCAAAAGTTATCGACGGCCTCTTCCCCCTTCGGCATGCTATGCTCCCACCATCCCGCGTGTCCCTCGATCTTCTGTCCTGCCCGGCCACTATATAAAGGCCTGCCATATCCCTCCAAAACCTGGGTTTCGCATGGTGCTCGCAACATCCTCGGTACGCGCTCGGCCCCCACCAAAAAGTCTTGGAACTTTCGCTAACGTGAGGACAGCGCCCATAGTCAGCAGCGACATGTCTCCGTCCTAGATCGATCGCATCCTCTGCGGGATGCCCAAGCATCGCCTTTCATGGCGGGTTTCGGGGACCCTACGATCACATTCGCGCAACGAAGCAGCAATGATGCGCCATCGCCCCGAGCACCACCCGCAAGACGATCGCTCCCCAGCGGACCGTGCAACTACCGCGACGCAGCGGTGGGAAGATGTGGATGTGACCAGTTCTGGGACAAGCGCAGCGCCGACCTTCACGACGAGAGCGTTGAACATGGGCCAAGCAGTGAGCGCTCGACCTGGTGTGTCTGCGGACACCATGCCTGCTTTCATCTCAGGGCGGCGCGCGCGCAGTCGATACCAGTAGCTGCCCCGCTACCTCCATTCTATGCAACATGTGAAGCTCAATGCCAGTTGCCGCCTGGAGCGCAATGCAACACACATGCTAGTCTGAGACCACGGGAGCATCTTGCGCAACGAGATCAAGGCATGTTCAGGCGCGTAGATATGCCGTCTAGTCCTAGCCAGCATCTCGTACGACAAGCCTCACAGGCCCATGAGCCCGTTCGCATGGCACACAGCCAGGACACGCCGTCACAGGCTAGCTCGAGCGGTCTTCCTGGAGTCCCTTCAGTGTGCTTACTATCTCATGAGCAGCGTCCGGCAGCTAACCACCAAGTTAGGCATGGGCTGAACCAGTCGCGCCAAACTGTGGCAGGTCTTGGTCTCTCTATGATGCAATTGGAGAGTATGGGCGAGATTAACCGTCAGCAGTCTCCCACGCCGACCATTCCCGACGACATCAACATCGCCCCGGCCGCGCAAAGAACCCACAGCGAGCCTGACATCGCCTCGACTAGGGCCAACTCGGTCCAAAACGAAGCGAGCGTATCCAGCCCGTCGCGCGCGATCCTCGAACAGGTCGTCGAATTCAATCGTAACATTCAGCTTGACGTACCTGGCGACACCATCCCGAATACGTATAACCCCGATGACTACATACAAACCGCTACCGAGGCTGCCACTCCAAGCGCTGCAAACACGCCTGATTTGGGGGCTGTCGATCAGGCAGTACAAGACGGAAAGAACTTCATCGACACACTTGCGCGCATGACTTCGAATACGCAACAACAGTCGGACAGCTCACAAGAGCGACCAACTGAGGCTACAGTTCCCGCGCAACTCGTGCTGACGAATTCTCCGTCAGCCCCGCAAGAGCAGCTACAGAACCTCCTTGGATCGGCTTCCCCACAGGGTCTGCAAAAACTAGTCTCTTACCTCGCACCGTTGCACAACCTCTTGAACTCGATACCAAACGTCGCCAACACCATGAGAGACCTGGGCGGTCGCCTGGATATGCTCGAGAATGGATCCTTCAACTATGTCCAGCCTGAGGAGTTGAACCGGACCTTGGAGATGTACGAAGACAGACTCATCGATGTAGAGCACCGCATGGATGAACACAACAGGATGCATCAGGCCATGGACGATCAAGGTAGTAACAGTTCATTCGGTCCAAGGCGCATCCACAACGTGACGACGTCCTTTGGCTCCAACGACTCTGGGGAATCCGCTACTTCATCAGCGCTTATCCTCGCTGCTATGGACCGCAAAGACACGGAGATGGAGCTTGATGACATCAGGGACCGGCTGGACCTGCTCGAAGCCGCAGCTATGCCTACTTCTTCGAATCCTTGGGAAGTAGAAGTGGTTCTGCTACCTTGGGGCCCCGACTTGCGCGGAATCTGGTTTTCACCGGACGAACCGATGCATGAGACGTCTGGGATGACGCAAAATTCTGAAGAGTGGACTCAGGCCCGGAGCTCCACGGTGACTACAGGCATGCCCTTCTCACAACATGCTGGACGAGATACAGACTCAAGTCCTTATCCAGGTGCCCGAAGCTCAGACAGTGGCTCATTACACAATCCCACCGAAAGTGGATGGAGCAGTCAAGACATTAGTAACTGGGCTTCTGGGCCCACCGATGAGTGGCTGTTTGCGAAAGCTTGTGGAAGCAACAACATGGTCTACAAAAGACTCCAAAGCCGAGGTTTTGTCCGAGACGTCACATTCAGAGGCGCTAGTGCCAGGGATATCCAAGAAACTTTGTCCAAGACTTTTTGCGATGTGTTTGACTATTTGCAGTTTGACGACAGCGAAGAAAATCCTATGGTCACTGCCTTTCCAGGTCTCCGGGCTCCCTTCATTCCGTTGCGAAAAGTGCTCAAGGATTCAAGACTACGCTTCCTGACGCCTGCTGAGATGTCCAGCTCCGCGATCTGGTCGGCTCAGTTCCTCGCTGCTGGTATCATGATGCGAGTTTCTGGTGGCAAGAAGAGATTATATGTAACGGTTCGCGAAGCCTATACTCAGCAAGTCGATCGGAACGAATTCATGGCCATGGAGCAATCTTGGCCCGAATTACGACAGTTACCCCGCTACCAGCTTGGCCAAGATTCTCAAATGGAGGGTAACGACGAACAATGTCAGCCTCAGGTCCCGGAAGCAGACGCCAAGGAGGCGTGCTGGCGGTTTGTAGAAGAATATGACGCCCCGCCTGCTAGTGCCCATTCCTCGTTTGGTAGTAATCGACCCGTAGCGCTATCGATGCGACCGGCTGGTCGACAGTGGCGACGCTCGATAACTCCAAGTTCCATCCTGAAGATCAAACAGGCGCAGCCCATCTCTCCATTGAGTGAGAATCATCTGCAGCGCCCGACATATTATCGAAATCGGACTGTATCCACATCGATCGTGGACACGCTCCCTCCTGGATCATCAAAGCGCCGTTTCAACTCGTCTCCAGTCAAACAATCGTCTGCACCTCAGCCGGACTTGCGTGTTTCCAGTCTATCCATAGCGAGGCTCAAGCGGCGTCGCGTCACGAACTCCTCGTCTCCCCGACCAGAGCTAGATGCCCCGGCCGAAGCACGGGCACCCTTATGGAATGCCACCCCTCGACGCTCGCGAGAACCACCTTCACCATTCCACTCTTCGCAGCCTGCCCTACCACGATCGAACTCGGATGTCACAAATCGGCCAAGCCAACGATCTATCGCCGTAGTAGGTAAATTAACACCATTCGCATACGCAACGCCTCATTCAGGCCCTTTCGCCGGCGGCCCGGGCTTTGGCGCCTATAACAACGGCGGTGATACAGAGCCAGATGACGACAATGACGCGTATGACGACGATGACGGGGAGCAAAGCTGGCATGGCGTAACAGACGGCGATAACGACAGCGCCTCGAGCTCGGCGTCTGATGCTGAGGCTGGTGGACAAGAGGGAGTAAGCTTCTCGGGCGATGACAGTGGCTTTGGCAGCGTCAGCGGGGACGAAAGCGATGGGCATTCAGAAGGAGAGGGCGAGGTCCATGCGCAACGGAAGCATGAAAACGATGAAGATGAAGAGGATGTATTTGACTCTTTGTTAAGTGTCATTGAGGATTAGACACGGCCCACCGACAGCTGAAAATGTCAGGGCGGCTTCGAACATGGCGCATTGGATCTGGGGAGAGTAGGGGCAAAAACATGGGTTTCAGGCTTCACCAACACAGCTGGGATTAGCTTTCTTTTTTTTTTGTGTGTACTATATATACTGGCCTCCTCTGTTCTAGGGCACTCCGGTTGAGCATTTCTCATCGGTATACCCTTCACCTGGGCTGCGATGATCCCTCTTGCATTCCCCCTTTCTACTAGTCTGTTTCTTTTTTGTCTCGTATGTTTCCCCCTGGATCAGCAGCGCTTTGTATAGTAGTAAACCTAGCAATCGATGTTATTCAGCTTTTGAATTATTTCGCATTCTCCCTCCTTTGGGGTGGCTGAGTAGGTAAGCGCAATAGATTATATCTAAAACATTTCTTAGGTGCATTTAACGACATAGGGCATACCCCCGCCGTATGTGTGTGCTTGTTAAGTGCGTTTGTTCTCAAATTGGGCAATTGTTTCGGTAGATAGGAGCATGGAAGGATAAGATCCCCATGAGATGATTACCAAGCTACACAATGAATGCTTTACGGCTTCACGGCTTTGATCTGCCTGCAAAAGAAGAAACATCTTCACGCTAATCCTAGCGCAGGCAGACAGATGAAATCAAAGGGGTTCTTATACCTAGTATGTTTTTTTTTCTGACTTGAATTAGCGGCTTGTTTGCGTTGCGTGCTTGGCTGTACATTATTGAAGCGGCGGTACGGCTTTTGGCTCCAGTGCGATATTTTGGTCATTTTTTTTTATATGCGGAAACAATTGATTATGGTAAGCTGGGCAAAAAAAGTGCAAAAAAAGATAGATGGACTCGCGGGGAATCTGATATGAAATGTTAGGAGGAGATTTCGAATATCAGGCGAGTTTGGGGACGTACCGAACCCCGGACCACTCCCATGCTAAGGGAGTATTATACCACTAAACCACAAGCCCGTTGCGAGTTTTGATGAAAGAGATTTCTTTTTCTAAAATATAACCTTTGAAATAGAATGCGATACTCAGATGATTTTTACTGTCTCCTAGTCACTGCAGTAGTACTCAAACGCGATTAGTCAGAAACATATAATTGAAACCCGATAAAGATTGATGTTGCAAGAGCGCTCTGTAGTCAGCCGCAACCAACTAATCACCGGCTGCCCACCTCGAGATAGAGCGTGGTGCATGAGGCCGAGCCATGCCATCAATCAAAAGGGCGTTGGGGGCGCTTCAGCTCTACGATGTATTGGCTGTGTGCAAGGCAGACTTACGCTACATACACAAGTGGCCAAGCGATGGCACGGGGCATGTGCCGCTATTGGCCGAAGCGAACATGGGTCTGTATTGCGGCGGGTGGAAAAGAACACGAAAACCGGATTGCGACCCCGTTGCTCTGAAAGTGGGATTCCGAAACCCAGATATTAGGCCGAATTGCATTGATGGCGCATGCTGGCGCATGCTGGCCTATGCGCATAATACTGTCGCATGGTCGCATCCACAGGAGCGAGCTTCTGGGGCGGCGATCGAAACCGAAGCACAGGGCATCGAGTGCCAGTCAGAGGCCCGGCGCTACCACTAAATGGCCAGCTAGTTGGCGTCTGCTGTCAGGGAGCTTCTGCTGATTGGCCGCTCGTTCATCTCAATATCCTTTGCCTCCGCCATCTTTGATATTTTGTTGACGACATTGTGGTGTGAGAAGACCTCTTGAACTTCGGAAGTACGCAACATGCTAGAAGACCATAACGAAAGCGCACTTTTTGGCCACCTGCGCGGGGAATGTAAGAAGATATCACTCATGGTTCAAGATTTCGAGGCCGAGATATCAGCTTTAGAGCAGCCCTCTCAAGCCCGGACAGGTGTTAGACAACTTCGCTCTGCGCCGAAGACCGCCAGGGAACGCGTGCGTAGGTATATGAGGATTGAGATTGAAGCGGAGGCGTAGGTTGGGTAGGGGGAAAGGTTGTTGTGTACTGCTTCAATCGTCCAATCTCAACAACGACACTTCGCCCTTCTCCAAATCAAAAACACCATGAACACCTTCCATGAATGCGGAGCCCAGTACTACCCATTCTTCTTCGGCCTGCGGTAGATAGGCGAAGGGAAGCACGCAGCGCTTACCCTTGTCGATGTCTTGCACCTCGGTCAAGTAGTTCCATGGCGTGAGCACGATTACTGCGTCCTTGCTAAACGAAAAGACGATATTTGGTAGTTCGTCGCGCATCAAACAGTCCAGGTCCGCGAGCTGATCGCCCATGCCTAGATTCGGGTGGAGATGAGTTTGGATCTCGGCGAGTAGGGTGGCTGGGAGCGAGATGTAGCTGAAAGAGTTGGTGAAGACGGCTCTGTATGTAGAGTGCTTCCTGATGTTCCCAGGAAAAGACTGGATGGTTACTGAGTCCAGTCTGACTATGTAACCGCTCGAGATGTAGTACGATAGTTGGCTGAGGTCCTCGGGCGGTGTGGCTTCGATCAGGGGGACGGTGACCGCATTTTGCGCCTGGGTTCCCGATGAGTTGTAGCCCAGCGCCAACTCGCCGCTTTTGTTATCACGACGGGGAAGTCTCAGCGAGAACACAGGGCGGCTGAGAATCTTCTGATCCAGCATGTTCCGCAGTGCGCTCTTGGTACTAGCATTCGAAGCCGGTGTGCGACTTTGAAAGCGTGCAAGGCCCAGCGCGCTATCCAAGGGCGCTGCGTTAGAGTACATGGATCGCCAGAATGTCGCTTCTTCGAATTGCTGGTCACGGATGTCCAGATCACCAATCTTCAACACATCTCGCGACAAACGGCCTGATGTCGAGAGGCCTTCATACATGATCTGAGTGGCGGTTTTGTTGGGCTGATAAGTACTGGACAGCGAGGAGTCATACTTTTTTTGTCCCCGGCAGTACTGCGCTGTGGTGGGGTCTTTCATACACTCGACGGATGGGACGAATGTGTCTGACCAGCTCAAATCGATGGATGCGGTGAAGGGCTGTGGCGGGGTTCCAATGGCTATTGTGGAGGTGTATAGGATGTGGTAGAACGTTGATTGATCACGGCGATTGAGCGGATGTTGATTGCCCGTCTGCTACGAAGTCAGCTGTGAGCCATATGTAGACTTCTGGAGGAATCGTAGCACGCGGACCTCGGGTTGTTGGAAGGTGCCGACATGTTCGTTATACAGTTGCCAGTCGTCGAATTTGAAGCGAATGGTTGTGCGCTTGATTGGTATCGTCGCTATGGCGGCGCTGCACAGAGGAAGAAGGACGAAGATCAGGATGGTATGTATCTCGTTGCTTAGCATCTTTGGAATGTGAGCTCGAGTTTCGAGAACTTGGGGGCGTAGTGAAGATAAGAAATTGGAGCGTGTACGTCGAGGCACCTTATCTGCTACCTAGGTAGAGACGTTTCACGTTGAAAACGTAGCTCTAATGGAAAACGCCCGGGCGTAATATGACGTCAGAAGCGTCAATAACTGCAGGTGGTCAGAGTGGTGTGTTCAACGCTGATGATTGTTTCGTCGTTGCGGAGCGGAACACAGGTACATAGATACTAGGTAATCATAAAAGAGCTAAGGGCCCACAGGAGCGAGACATCTCTGGTGCTGGACGTCGTGGGGTGAAGCGAAACACGACGAACAGGGCGGCAGCGTATTCGTGGCGGCTTAGCAGACCCCAGCAAATTCAAATGTGGCGCGGAAATTATTATTTTGGACGTCGTTAGGTCTAATGAAACATGCCCAGACGTCAATCCTAAAGATGTATGTAGGGCGTAATCGTAACCGTCTTACCGGCTTCGGGCGACCTAGGAGCGCCCAGCCACCCACTCCAATCCTTTCCTCCACAACTTGCTCAACTCAGCTCTCGCCCACACACCTCAAAATCACTCGCAACGAGCAAAAAAGCGATGGCTCTACTCATGCACTTGGTCAATAAGTCTTTCTGATTGATGTTCTCCACAATTGCGCCCAACGTGGACCATTTGCGGAACCTGCGGGTTGTCTATGCTCCTGGGGAACAGAATTTTAATTCGATCAAGAAACGTTTTCCTTGGCTTGCAACAACCAGAAACATGTGAGCTGTTGACGATCGATATACCCCCTCCCCCCCCCCCACTGACCGGGAGCCTAGCGTGGTGTAGCGAGCAGGGGTGTTTCTCTTGTAAAAGATTGCGCAGAGGCTCGTAAGCGAAAAGACGCTAGACTCGGGTGTATATGGGTTTGGATGTGAGACATGTGGCACAGTTCGGACAGTCAAACGTACCTCGGTAAAGCCGAAGATGACGTTCAGACGAAAGTTCGCCCAGATGGATGAGCATCCTCAGCCGACAGTCTCATGAACAGCTTTTTGTCTGTATCTCAGAGCTACGATCTTCAAAATACAATCTCAAACGCGCGCCCTGATAGAATGAGGTGTATCATGAGACCTCAGTCCCCAAAGAAACATACTCTTGATGGAAGACTCTCAGATGATATGCGGCACTGTCATATCATGTCATCCGTTGACCGTCACTGTACTATGCCATGGAAAAGAATAGTCAGCTAAGTCATGTTTCAAGCTTTGGGGCTGACAGTCGATGGAACAAAACCTCAATCCTATGCCGCAATCCTTTACCAGGATACGCCGAGCGGCTCACCGAACCCCGAACGGAACATGCCAGTTCGGATCAAGTCTTATTATTTGCCAGAGCTCGCTAAGATCTACACCATGGCCCAAATATGGCTTCCACAAGCGCACTGCAAGAGGGCTATGAGCTTGCTAGTCACTTCAGGACGACGACCCCACAGGAATCTCTTTTCGTCTCCGGTCATTACTTTAGAAAATCTACCCAACAATCACGCCGGTCGTGTCCTTGCTACGCCCTGTTTCGTCTTGCTACGCCGTTGTATCTGACAAGGCCGTGTTGTGCCTTGCCTGAAATGGCGTGTATAATGTGAGTACTTCTTGGGTTTCTGCTCAGTATGAATCAAGGGGACACTCGTCATTCAGCGATCTACTTCATCGTTCCCATTCACTCCAAATCCCTTGAATCTTTCAGCTCCATCGCTTTCGAAGGCTTTTTGCCGTCTCTTCCATAGGGTACAGCTACGGTGAACTTCCCTTCCTATAACATGTGGCACACAATGTGGAATTCGTCTCATTTGACTACTTTTGTTACGATCTCGGGTACGTAGGCTACAAAACAGTTATGCAGGTCAAAACTGACATCGATCAGCGCTGTGCGTATCTGTCGTACAATCGAGAGTCTTTCCGCGCCAGTCGGTTTCTTCTGCGCAAAGTTCCGGGACAGCTCCTTCCCTGCCAACTCCTTCCAACACGGATCTTTTCAGTCCTGACTTCTATGAGTTCCTAAAGTCCGGCGACATCTCACCAGAAGGCAATAATCCAGATCCTTCCCCTTCTGCGTGGATTGCCCTGGGCGATTCTTTCGCGGCCGGCCCCGGTGCAGGCGACGAATTACAAGACGGCGCAAACTGCGTGCGCGGGAACCAGAACTACCCCTTACAATTGCAGGCAGATGCAGAAATACCAGGCCCAAACGGTCCACGTGGTCAAAAGCCAAAATTTACACTCAAAGCTTGCACCGGCGATGTCACAACGGACCTTACGAATCAAGAGAACCCAAACTATCAATTGGGTGATGTCAAAAGTGACACATCCTTTGTTACTCTTTCGATCGGGGGCAACGACGTCAAGTTTGTTGACATCCTCAAGAAATGTGTCTTTGGGTTCCCCCCAGCTGTAGGGGCTGACTGCGACGCGCGTCTCAGCACATCTCGAGATATCCTCTTTGGCCAGAAATTTCACGACCGCTACAACGATGTGATGAACGGCATCTTGTCCAATATGGCGTGGGATAAACGAGGGTACTTTCGAAGTAACACCGGAATCTATCAAACCGGTTACTCTCAATTCTTCGATTCATATACCGACCAGTGCGATGATACTTCGTTCTACATTATCGACTTTGTTGGGCCGAAGATTAAAAAAGACCTACGAATCAAATTAAGCAGGCTCGTCCACGAGGTGAATTATGTCATTTCATACTACGCAGACCTCTTGAACGAAAAACATTCGCGCGCAGTTGGAGGAAATTCGGGCGTCTTTACATCCGCCATCAACTTTATCGACGTCGACATCGGTTACAACGGACATAGATTCTGCCGAGAAGGTGTTCAGGAGCCGGATCATCACAATAAAGACACACACTTCTTCAATCTCAACTTGCTCGCGTCAACAGACAACAACGAGACGGTAACGGTCAGCGATACGAACATGACTGTACCCTACAAAAATGCTACAGCTGAATGGATCGACGCCAATTACGGTGATGGCGTGCACGCATCAGCCACGTGGGTTATGAAGACCTTTCATCCGACTGAAGAGGGGTTCTATCATACGAAAGAAATATTGCTGTACCCCAAGCTGCGGTTTCGAGACGCCATGCGATTCTGGGGTGGAACTTCGAGTAGAAATGTTGATCTCGTGGTTCTCGGTGACTACGTCGCATTTGCCTCCCAAGACCCGAACTCTTCCATTTATCAGGGAATCATCCCACATTTGAAAGCCATTTTCCGAAATCATCGATACTATGGCATGCCTCTTGGGTCAAATATTAATGTTAGGCCAACGTTCTCTGGTTCACGAAAGCCAAACAACGCCAACTCGGAGTTCCACGAATGCTATAAACTAGCAAGCATCGATGAATTGCACGATAACTTCGTCGACTCGCCTGATTTCTCCATCCAAAACAAGGTCATACTTCTGATGGCTGGAACCATCGACGTATTTTATGATATGGATTTGGACAACTGGCCTAGCCGCTACACAAGCCTTGTACAGGATATTTTCGACAACGATCCTAATGCCAAGATATTTGCTGGCCATATTCCCATGATGGGTTACAATTCCGAGGACGACGACTCATTTAAGTGGTATGGACTCCAAAAAAGGATTGTGGAGTTTAATGCTCGACTTAACGCACTTGTTGATCAGCTAGCAACGGAACACGGCTACCGCATCATGACCGTTCACACTTCGGCCACCACAAAAGAGCACCTGGACGAAGATCTCATGCTTCCCAATGCGCGAGGATATCTTCGCATTGCTCTTAACTTTGTCGAGAACATGGCCTTCGCCGCGATGATAGGATGGTTTAACCCCCCGAACAGCCCGACTTCGAACGACTTAGGAAGTCAATCTAACGACACAGCAACGCGTCCCGGCGACAACGACACACTGATAGTAGACAAAGTTACCTGCAACCAGGAGTTCGAGTTCTTTGCAGGACAAGGTATGCCATCGAAAGAAGAAACCCTCAAATCCATCCTGCGGGGCGCCTCCATGGATGACTTTATCAATAAAGTTGCCTGCAACGCCGACGAGATCTGCAAATGGGCTGTCGATGGAGTAGTAAGTCTGCAATCTTAGACCTCTCATGATGCAATGAGTCTAATATGAATAGCATGGCAATGAGACGGATTTCCCTTCGGCGGACGGCACTGTCTGCGTTACTGCCGGCGGCGCTCCAGACCAGGCTGACTACAACCAACTGACTGTTGTGAAGCCTGATGCTTCATACGATCTCGGTGGTGATAGTTGTAAGGATGCTGTGAAAAGTATCCTCAATGACTGCATCTCGTCTGGCAAGTTTTACGGCGGATACTTCAAAGGGAAAGATGGTTTGTACATTGAGCAAACAAACTTGGTAAGCAAATCCCTTGCTCTACTTCACTCTTGATTGAGATCATCCGGCCTAACGACTTTCGAAGAATTTCCCGCGAGATCCGACGCTGACCAATAGCTTCGCAATTCCCAATATCCCGAACGATGTTGTGGAATCGGCGCTTGATGGCCCGGCGCCAACTACGACGACCTATGAGCCATTAAAGCCTTTTGCGACTGTCGCCGGTTTATATGTGTAAATTGAGTTAGAAGGTAGCGTTACTGTAATGGTGAAGATGTTCACCTGTACACCAATGGAGTTACCTGCATCTTGCTGAGGTGTAGATGGACCTTCTTTCGGCAGACTGATTGTTCGGCGGTTAGGCATGAACCGCTGCCAGCCCGTAACCCCGACCCTACACATGGGACAGGTTACTACTAGGCTTTCTAAGCGACGTTGACGACTCCAAGCGGACCAATCGTCTTTACAGAAAATATGACCTACTAATGTCAGCTTCGTGCAGTGAATAATGAACGCATCGGGTGGGGACACAAACCACACAAAGTTATGACCTTCTCCATACCGGCTTCACCTTGCGGTCCACAGCACATCTCAATGCCACACTTGGTTGAGAATGCTCTGGTGGCAAGGGCGGGCGATGAGGATGAGTGCTTTGGGCATTGGATGTAGATCATCTGAAGCTCCTCACTAAGGTCGCGAAACGCCTCATACTTTCGCTCACAGCCAGCGCAAAGTATCTAATTCACATTCTTAGCCATCAACTGAGGAGGTATTGTAAGCCCATCTTCACTCACGCATCTGCAAGGCAGGCGATAGAATTCCTCTGCCAGCTCGTGGTCACAGATCGTACAGGTTTCAATAGTACGAGTCGAAGCGATCGTTGTTCGTTGGGAACTCATTCTGGCCGTCAAATTGAATGGGGACTTAAGTCAAGACTGTGCTATAACAATCACCGACAGCTTTTATAGTCTAGAAGAAAGCTTTAAACACACGTCGCTTACAAGCGCCTTGTTGGGACGCAATTGCACGGACCAAGCATACGCCGCATGCGGGCTTGCATACGAAAAGTCAAAACAGGAACTAAATTTTAACTTCTGTAAGCCCGAATCACACATCCATCTCACTACGCTGGCTACTCAAATCTTATCCTAATTGGGGTGCAGCGATCTAAATCTCGTCTCCTTCATCATTACTATCGTTGCCCTTTTCACTACCGTCGTCCTCATCACTACCTTCATCCTCTTCACTACCTTCATCCTCTTCACTACCTTCATCCTCTTCACTACCTTCATCCTCTTCACTACCTTCATCCTCTTCACT